>CM021100.1:17296572-17506102 GCA_007115665.2 Sequoiadendron giganteum
GATCAATGAACTATTCTGAGAAAAATGCATTCACCTTTTTCCTTTTGCATATAGACTATCTTAACCAGGTGAAACTGTTATACATTTATTTCCTTAAACACCAATGACTGGAAACCTTTTTCAATCCATTATGTATGGTGCATGCAATATTCTCTCAAACACCAATGAATTGAAACTTTTTTCAATCTCTTATGTATGGTGCAAAGTCTGGCCAACTGCTCAACACTTCCAATAAAGCATTATCTCAACATACCATATTTGCATTGGAATTTGAATGTAGGTGATCAAGTTGAAACTCTTGCTTTTATGTGAAGATGAACAAATAGAAACCCTCAACAAGTGAAAACAATAAAGCATATTTATGTGCAATGGGCAACGTGGTCTACAAGTAAGAAGTGGCACCTCAACAATAACACAAATTCAAAAAACCAGCGGCCATACGCATGACATTAATGTGGCTCAATGCTAAGTGAAGTAGTGTGCCATGACATTGTAAGTCTGGTGGAACAACAGACTACTCCCAAATAATAACAAGCCAATTTGACCTAGCAATAACAATTGTGGATAATTATAATTAAAACCTTAAATCCTCTTGGGATATTATTTTTCTTGTGGCTAATGGAAAGTTTGGCGCTAACAGCATTGGAAATTCTCTGAATTAACTCACACCAATAGCAAATTTATTTTTATACTACAATGAATGAGTAAAGAATAGAAATTAAATTCTTTCTATAGAACTCACAGTAAATAATCGTGGGAGTTGTGGTGTAATTTGAATCTTCATTTTTAGCTTGTGAGGTTCAAGGATCAGATGCACACTCACAACTTATTAACTCCTACAAGTACTAGCTGCTCAAATTTGATCTTAGCTGCTAGATTTCTTCAATAGGGGAATATGAAATGTTTGTCTGAAGGCAATCCATATAACTACAATTAATCACTTAAGGAATCACACCAGCTGGGTTAACGGTAATAGCTCAATAGCCTCGCCTATGCATTACCCAGAAAGTGGACTCACTGCACCCAATTGGGTAATTTACTAACGCGTATAAAGGCAGAAAGTGGATTTGCCCCACCCACTTGGGTAATTCTCTATCAAGTATAATGATAGAAAGTGGATTCGCTGTAATGGTAGAAAATGGATTCACCCTACCCAATTCGATATTGCATGTAATGGCAGAAAGTGAATTTGCCCCACCCAATTGAATATTAAGTGTGATAACACTGCGATAACTCCAATGTGGCAAGACTATGGTGTAACGAAATGGTATAGATGAAAAATCACACCATAACTGGCAAACGATAAAATACTGACACTCTTATACCTCTTTGTACCAAGCAAAAGGGCTTGTTCTTAACCCGCCACAATAAGATGACCCATAACTCCCGAGGATGTATGGTAAAATTACACTATAACAAACAAGGGATAAATTCGGGAGTGCAACGGAAGAACAATGCGGTCCAAACTTACCCCACACAACAGTAAAGGCCTATAACAGTTTACCAAAAATTTACCAAAGCTACAAGAATTAAACCCTAACATTGAGAGACAATAAAAAATAGCAATGTGAAATGATAGTGGAAGAAACAGAGAGATTTTGACCAATCAATGAGAGCAGTCCTAAATACAAAGGATGAGCATATGACATTGAAGTTGGTCTCCAAAGTTTTTTTTGTGATGTCGCTGCCTAAACATGTATGTGAACAATAACCTAAGATGTTGTTCCAAAATATAAAGAAGGTCCAAGCCACAAAACCCAAGTAGTGTCTCAAGGGTGTCTAAGTGATGGAGTACAAAACCAGTGTCCTAATAGATTGAGAACTTTGAACAACCCCTACCTTTGTATCACATACTTAATGAGTGAAGGTTTTATTGTAACACAAATGCATCAGAACAATACAAGCATTATAACAGTCATAGCAGTGAGTCAAAGTACAGTGATCAAAGACTGTTATAACATCCTATCATGATAGTGGAAGCAATGATCCAAAGGAGCTGTCAAGAAAAGATCATTGTCAAAGTAAAGCAATGATGGTATACATATTCATATTGCATTCTCATTTATATATGAAAACATATTCATATTGCATCCTCATTTTTATTTGAAAACATATTCATATTACATCCATACAAAAACTTTGTTCAAAATTAATGCTTTGAAATAGGTATTAGTCTAAAGGTCCATGTCCTTAAAACATAAAACAGTCTTAAAACAATATAAAAGTCTTAAATAAAAGGTCATAAAATGGGGCTCATCAATAATCATCAAAATTGCCAGCAAGATCAGAATCCCGATCACTTGTGTCTGCATCTACTTGATTTTCTTCCTCATCCTCATTTGTGACATGCAATACATTCTCTCTTCCAATTTTTTAATTGGTAATCAAAATCTCTTCTTCAAACAGTCCCTCATTGTCTTCATCCAGTTCTTCGAATGTTTCTTGTAAATTAACATATTGCCCATCAAGCATTACATCAACAACTTCCATGAATTTTCGTTTCGAACGAGACTCTGTTTGAATGACATATGACCAACCTGGGCTTCTTACATCAGCAATTAGAAATGATTGGTTAATTTGAAGAGGGGAAACATATGGCTCATTTGTCTATGAAAAAAATTGTCGTGTATTTGCACGTACAAATCCATACTCATCAAATTGTACTGCGTATGGTCGGATCCACTTACATTTTAATAATATAGGACTATCTTCACCAAAATCCACTTGAATAATTTCTTGGATGAATCCAACATAAAATTTCTTCTTAATTTCATGAAGAAATTCAGCACTAACAACACAATCACAATTTGTCTTTCCTTTGTCTTTTTCTTCCACTCTTAAATGACTACCATAGGCCCACATTCCACTAAAACGCATAGGCCATAAATGTGGAGGTTGTGAAAGCTCACTTTCCTCTGTTGTTATATCTTGACCTTCTTCTTTTGCATCACTGATTGCATTAGCAGTCCATTCTTCAAATTTTGGAAAAGAATCACCTCTAATCAAATCATGGCATTTGTGCTTTTGAGGTCTATGTTGCATCCAAGCTTGATTCTCTTCTTCATATTTTCTACATAGAATAATGATGTAAAAATAGTAATATTAATAATATAAATGTGTAAATGCAATTGAGTAAATAAATTATTATGCAATTTTTTTTTACCTGTGCCACTTATCGAACGAAGATGTGTTTTGAAGAATAAAGGCATGTATTGCACTTCTTTCTTGATATGATAGCTTGAAGCAACATCCATTGCCTTCTAATACTTCACCTGCAACTCTCTCATCTTCATCATCATCCCATACACGTCGATTGACATTTTTTAAATCCTTCATATATTCTGTGCAAAATCCCATGGCCTCTTGCATCGAATATCCCTCAGACATGCTGCCTTCTGGTTTTGCCCTAGTACAGACAATTTTGTTTAGAACCTTCATATATCGTTCTATAGGATACATCCATCTCGTTCTTACTGGGCCACAATGCTCTAGTTCATATTGTAGATGTATCAAAAGATGCATAGAAATGTTAAATATTGTTGGTGGAAATCCCCGTTCCAATAGACAAAGGAATTCAACAACCTCCTCCCTCAAACTATCAAAGTTCGAAGGATCTAATACATGTAAACTCATTCTCTTTAATATTAGGCCCAACCTTATAATTGCCAATCTTGGCCCCTTTGCCAAACTCAATATATTTACCACAATAGGTAAAATATTCTCAATTATGACATGATAGTCATGGGTCTTGAAGAATTGTGCACGTTGTTTCTTTGTCCAGACATAAGGAGCACTAGGTTTTCTATATTTTTCATTATCATATTTTTCAACCCAAAGATTTCGACGAATCTTTATTTCTTGGAAGTCTTCACTTGATGAAATAGTATCAAAAGCACCAAAAAGAGTTTCTATAATAGCATAAGCTATATTTTTCTCAGTATGCATATAGTCAACAGTATGCCTAGTGGCTATATCCTTAAAGTATGGCAACTTATACAATATGCTCAACCGTTTTACACCGCTTTCATTACATGGATCATATCTACTACCAACAATCCCATCATTTTCAATAAATGACATTCTTTTTTGTCCATTCTCAACAATGTAATCACCTTTTATTAGCAATGGCACTTCACGATTCTCTTCTTGACCATTGAAACGTGTTTTTTGTTGATGATATGGATGATCCATTTTAAGGTAAGCACGATGTCCACAATAAATACACTTACGCAAACTTCTTGACTGCCTCACAAAATCCTTAAAGTTGCAAGCAAGACATCCATGGTATCCATGTACAGAGAGACCAGACAATGTGCCATATGCAAGAAGATCATGAATTGTAAACAATAAGGAATCTCTTAAAGTGAATTTGATTGAATGACCATCCCTTAAAGATTGAATTGCTTCTATTCCTTTCCAAAATTCCATTAGCTCATCATATAATGGCTCTAGATAAACATCTATTGTATCTGAAGTCACACTTTTCTTTCCTGGTATAATCAGTGATAACATTAAGAAAAATGGTTTAGTTTCTAACCATGGAGGCAAGTTATAATTTATTAGAAACACTGGACAAGTTTACCATTTAGTACTTTGATCTGAGAATGGGTTCACCCCATCTAGAGCCAAACCCAACCTTATATTACGAGGATCTTGAGAAAAATTAGGCCATCTATTATCAAATTCCATCCACGTCTTAGAATCAAGCACATGTCGTTGTTTTCCATCAATGCTCTTATTTTTGGCATGCCACTGCATAAGTTCAACAATGTCTCTACACCTATACATTCAGAGTAATTGGGGATTATCAAAAAGTGGTGAAGAACCTTTCTAGGAACCACAGCTGATTTCAACCCTTGTTTATACCTCACTTCATGACATTTCAGACATTCACTCTCATTTGCAAGATTTTTGCGAAATAATACACAACCATTCACACATGTGTGGATGTTTTCATACCCCAAGTTGAGATTATTGATTTGTTTTTTACATTGACTTCATTTTGTTGGCAATGTGGAGTCAGTTGGTAACAATGAACTTAATAATTCCAATAACTGATCTACACTCTCATTTTTCCAACCATGTGGTCGCGCCCATAAAAGGATATAGAAGTCATGGTAAATCCTAACCTGGGAATTGGACATTCCAGCAGGTGACTAACATCTTCTTATGGTCGTTAATTTATTTGTCAAACCAGGGAACGTATACTTGAAATGGAGCGGCACTGTATGTGCACTAAGAACTGGTTTTAGCCAAAACTTTCTAGAAGTAAATGCTCGAAAGGAATTCTAATTTTGATGCAGGGACATGAAGTAAAGTCTTACTAACTTAAACATCACTTAACTAAAGTAGGAATCATAATAACAATTATTGGAACAAAAACCATGAACTGGCCTTATGCTGCAGGAACAAACACAGGGATGGATTCCTTATGCTGCAGGAATAGTTTAAGACTGAGTTTGCATCAAAGCTTATGAAAATGGAATTCTAATAGATAAATAACAGAAAGTAAATAGTTAACTACAGATACTCACTAAGTGGGCCCCCTTAGCAAGCATCAACCAATTACGCAGGAATAGAACTCAAAATTTCATTAGTTTTTATTCATACTTCTTAATCTCATACATGGTTGTTGCTTGTAAGAAACTTAATGCAAAGCTTTGTTCTTCATTATAACAGTAAACAATTACAATCTATTGTATCTCTATGCTCTAGTCTAAACTCTCTTTTGATCAACCTTGTTCACTCACGTAGGAGGAACCTTTATTTAAAGAAAAATGACTAACTAACTAACTAACTAATAGAGGAAGCCGCGGGTATAAATGCCACCTAAGACAGAGGAACAGACTTCATAAATGCGAGTCTATCCGCTCAACTGTCTCAGAGGAAATCTAGAGCTCCACTCCTTCCTAGATGGATGATTCATTTGGTTCTTTCCCAAAGACTCGGACAAAAGAATGCTTTGTACGACTCCTTCGCTAGTGTGCTGAAGACGACCTTTTCCCGCAAGTTATACTGTGTATTGACTTGTTCATATCATCTCTAACAACCTGTAGAACACATGGCAACAGAGGCACAAGAATGCATGCACTCATAATAGCACGACATTTTTCATTAATCACATGCATTCAATTCATCTTATTTATTCAAACACTACATTCATCACACCAGTCAATTGGGAAGTCAAAACAGGGCTATGATTATAGATAGGCTAAGGTATTTATGCATCAAAAGTATAGGATTTCTTATCATCAAATACTACCCATAAACATTAAAAGTTTGTAACCATAGAGTTTAAACATTCATAAAAAGAGAACAAGAGTTTCTAAATTTGAAATCATGACATCCAAATTATAGCCATATTATGGGCTCATCATCTACCCCCTACTTTATCCAATGCTGGTCCTCCAGCATTAGTCTTCCTGGTTGTATCTCGGAAATCCGTAGGAGTTACATGGCCGTGTAAAGCAGTCCCAAATCTGAAGTAAAAACCCCTGTAGTTCTACCATCTTTCATATCTTCTGGCCTCTGTGTCTTCATTGAGCTCTGTGGCATGATAAGGATATAATGGACAAAGTAAAGTAGGAGGTCTAAATGTTAGTGGCATCCATAATTTAAATATTTTATGGAGGCCAATCTGCATGTATTTTTTGGACCCTCTGAGAGCTGCTATCAAATGCAAGGGACTATGAGGCTCAGACTTCTTCAAACCAACCGTCAACTTTTTCCATCTGGTTTTGCTTCTGGAAGCTGCAAGCTTCCAGAATGAATATGGTTGGCACTTGAACTCGTCATAGACTTGTTTCCTCAAATCAAATATCCTCATCCTGGCTGTAGGATCATAAAAACCATACACCATAGAAAACTAGGCCCTCAGAAATTCTTTGGGATTTGTGCTTTCTGATCTCAAGGGAAGAGGTTCTTTTCGTTCAGTCTCCTCATAGTCTTTAGATTGCCTTCCATAATTAGCTTCATTCGCTGCCCAAGACATTAGTGATGTTAAATGGATGTCACCAATAAACAAGAGTGGATTCCACTCAGTTTCATCAGGAATTAATAAACCATGCAAATAGAACTCACACATGGAATTCCTCAGCCAATCACGTGCCATTTGATATGCATCATAAAATTCTTTAGCAGTGGTAGGGACAGGGTCAAGGTCTTTAGAAATCCTCATCCACTGAAACCACAAAAGCTGCTCTTTGAGGCACATTGCATAAACTCTAGGCGGTGGCCTACATTCCATAATCTGACCTGCTACCTTCATCATTTTATTCATCTTTTCCTTTACCTCCTGGATTTCCTGTTTCTGTCTTTCAATTTCTTTCTTCAGCTTCTTCTTCTCTTCCTTCCACAGACTCTGCTGCATTTGAGTTTCAGCCAGAAGACGGAAACTCAAAGTTTGAAGTGTCACAGGATTCTAGGTTTCCTGAAGGTTCTCTAAGCATTGGGTTAGCAGTGGTTTCTTATATCTAACTAATATCTGGCATGTTTCAGAAGACAATAGGGTTGCATTGGATGTCCCAGGTTGCTCCTGCTCTTGCTGCAGGACAGACTCTTGTTGCTGGTCAACAGGGGATTCTGATTCCCTAGAAATTCTGTCAGCTGCCTCAACCAAGTCATCAAGGCTTGGCATTTTCCCCCCATCAGTACGGCCTTGCCATTCTTTCTCAACTTCCCCTGTATCTTGTTGCATTTCAACAGGAATTTCTGAGGTGTCGGGTGGGAAATTCTTGGATGTACTCTGAGAATTTTTAGGAATGAACTCCTCGGACTCCTCAGAAATGACAATTATTTTCGGCTGGGTAGAAGAGGGTGGGGTAGCCTGACTTTGTTTTCTTGTAAAAGTTCTTCTTGGTAATGTAGTTGAGGTAGGAGATTCATGGGCTGTTTTTCATTTTCCAGCTTGCTTGGGGATTTGAGAATTGGAAGGGGAGGATGATGAAATCGTGGTGGCATCGGGCATTGCTGCAGGAAAAGTCGGGTAGCTTGTTTTTGCTTCTCGATTTGAGGGTTTTCTCTTAGGGTATGCCCAGGTCTAGATGGTTCGGCTACCTTGGTTTTCCCTTTTTCACTTCTTGTTGTAGACCTGGTTTTAACACGGTAGAGGGCTCAATTCTAACAGTTGCAGGACTAGGTGCTGCAGGAGAAGCAAGGGAATCTTGTTCAGTTTCTCTACTTGAAGACTCCACTCGTTTTCTCTTTTTCTTGGGTCTTGCAGGAAATGTTCTTGGAGGCTCAGGAGGTTGCAACCCTTTCTGGGTAACAAATTATTTCCAGGAAAGGGGGGAAACGTCCCTCAAGGAACGCTCAATCAATTTTTTAATGAGGCCTTGGTGAGAGACTGAATTGTCTTTCCCTTTCTGGGTTTCACTAGCATTGCGTTCTAAAAGTTTTAACAAATAATTCGAAACATTTATAGCTAATCCATGCCTTATGTGGCTAAACAGCTTAAAATGATAGGAGTGCAAAAAGGAAAAGCGTCATTCGCAAGTTAAGTACCTGATTATATAGGAGGCATACTCAAAATAGGGGTAAGGTAGAGACACTCTTCTGCACTCTTGCTTTGAAATTTCCAAAGGTCCGTCACCTGGCATTGTGAATTCTGCCTTGGTAGAGACGACATCCCTTCTTATAGGAAAGTCTTCACCAGCTGCAGGAAGACCTGTTATTTCTGCAATCCTTTCCTCAGTAACTGCTACTGCCAAGCCTCAAACTGTGGCTTCCCCCTCGGAAAGAGTTCTTAAGAACTCACAAGCAACCTTGTCATCGAAGGAATCGATGCTCAAGAATTAATTTAACCATCCGCATATGCTAAATGCTTGCACAATCTGAGGGTCTTGTGTCAAGGATTCATGAGCCGCAGGTTCACGACGTACAAGCTGACCACCCATTTTCTCAACTGCTCCAGCTATAAATCCTGAATCTCAAATCTTCTGAATATTCAAAAACTCTTTTCTTTGCTCTGCTTCTCCCTATTCTGCTTCTTTATCTTCTTGCTTTACCAGAAATAATGTAAAAACAATTGCATGCAATGATTTTGAGGAACTACTTAACTAGCAGTTAACTTATTGATCTAGATAAGGCATGCATTCATTTGGCGACATGTACGATAAAAATTGTTTTCATTGAACGTGGCCATAGCAAAAAGGAAAAAATTGTTTCAAATTATCCCCGCCCCCTACTTAAAATGTGACATGTGTCCACACATGTGGGAAGTATAGGCGAGGTATGGGGAGTAATGACAAAATTGACTGATAGACGTAATGCAATAAAGGAACAAATAAAATTAATGAATGATATGACGAATAGAAAGAATATAGCATACCTTTTAATAAATGCCCGCGGATGTTGGTAGATCTCATAGCATAATCGGAAATGACGTTTTGGAAAGAAACTATAAATGATCGTGGTACGGAAGATGGATGACGTGGATGGGTGACATAGAAAAGAAGGATGGAATGAGTGATTGATGGCGATGGATAATGATGAAGAAGTTGGATTTCATATAGAAAACCTTTATTATGGACATTTTATCATAAGTCAAAGAGACGCTGCAGGAAGAGGACCGAAGCCCTTTGCTGCATGAAGATCACTGGCCACAGGAGAAACAAACTGCTACATGAATTCCTCTTTTGAAGCCGATTTATGGTACAACCGAAGACGGTGCCCATTAACCAACAGTTTGAAGCGGACAAGATCGATTGTCACCAGCTGCACCGAACCGTTATCAAATACATTCTCAATTTCATATGGACCGAGCCACCTTGTTGTAAGCTTACCCTGATTTTCCTTATATCTGGAGTCATAGAGTAAGGCCCAATCACCAGCTGAAAATCGCTTTGTCTTGATTTGGTGATCGTGCCACTTCGCCCTTTGTTGTTGCACTGCTTCAGTGTGAAGCAGGGCAACTTTTCGCATCTCATCCAATGCATTCAACTGGAGGAGGCGTTCTTTTTGCGCTTCAGAGAGATCAATTTGTAGCTGAAGATCAGTCCTTAAAGTTTTATGTTCAAATTCAATTGGTAACATAGCAATCCTACCATAAAGTAGCTCAAAAGGTGTGAATCCTATAGTAGTTTTCCAGGTTGTCCTGTAGGCCCAGATTGCTTCTGGTAGATGGCTGCTCCAATCCTTCTTATGTAACTTCACTGTTTTAGTGAGGATTGCTTCCAATTCCCTGTTAGTAACCTCCACTTGGCCATTTGCTTGAGGATGATATGGGCTTGATTTTCTGTGTCTGATTTTATAATCATTCATCAACGCTATGATCAATGTTGATGTGAATTGAGCTCCCTGATCAGTGATGAGTTCCTTGGGAACTCCAAACCGTGTAAAGATTTGTTCATACAGAAATTCAGCAACTTTGTTGTCCCTGGCATGTGTCGTTGCCTTTACCTCCACCCATTTGGTTACATAGTCAGTGCACACCAAAATATAGGACTTTCCATTGGATGGTGGGTCTATAGGACCAACAAAATCCATACCCCACTTGTCAAAGGGGGTTACTACCACTTGAGGCTGCAGAGGCATTTCATCAGTCTTTGTTGGTCGCCCCATTCTCTGGCATTTGTCACATTTCCTTGTATATGCTACAGCATCTTTGTGTAAAGTGGGCCAATAATATCTTGTATTCAGTACCTTAATTACTGTTCTTTTAGAGGCAAAATGGCCACCACATGGCTCGTCATGACAAGCATGCAGTATGTCATATGTCTCGTCTTCCCTCACACACCTATGCATGACTTGATCTGGTCTAGTATAGAACAAACAATCGGCTATTCAGGAAAAGTTGAAACTCTTCTCAATCAGCAACTTTCTCTCTTTTGGGGAGAAGTGAGCTGGAATTCTGTTGGCTGCCAAATAGTTTGCAATATTTGCATACCACGGGGTGCAAACAGCAATATAGAATAGATTTTCATCAGGAAAAGTATCATCAATTACCTCGGATGTGGTAGGTGTAGCTGTTTGGAGTCTTAACAGGAAATCAACGACCACATTTGTTTTGCTTGGCTTGTCAATGACTGTGATATCAAACTTCTACAACAACAATAGCCACCTTGCTAACCTTCCAGAAATGACATGTTTATTCATAAGGTACCGCATTGCTGCATGATCAGTGTGAACAAATACTTGGTAGCCAGTTACATAATGCCTAAACTTATTCAGGGCATACACTACTGCTAGCAACTCCTTCTCTATGACAGTGTAATTCAATTCTGGCCCTTGTAGATTCTTGCTAATCAAATAAATAGCATGCTCAATGGAATTCTCCTTCTGTCCTAACACAACCCCTATGGCATGATCAGATGCATCTGTATGTATGTGAAAGGGTAGACTCCACTTTGCTCCTTAAAGAATAGGTGCTTTAGTAAGTAGGTCCTTCAGGTGCAGGAAAGACTTGTCACAGGCCTCAGTCCAGTGAAATTTAGAGTCCTTAGTTAATAAGGCATACAATGGACTGACTATTTTGCTGAAATCTTTTATAAATCTCTTATAATATCCAGCATGGCCTAGAAAGCTCCTTACCTCTTTCTGTTTGGTAGGACAGGGTAGATTAGAGATGATCTCAATCTTAGCATGATCAACCTGTATTCCTGCAGCAGAAATATAGTGACCAAGCACTATTCCTTCTTACATCATCATGAAGCACTTTTGACTGTTCAATGATAGGTTGTGATCTTCACATCTCTGGAGCACTTTCTTCAAGTTTGCTTGAGCTTCCTCAAATGTTGTACCATAAGCAGTAAAGTCATCCATATATATTTTCATGCAATCATGTGATATGTCTGAGAAAATGCTTATGACTGCCCTCTAAAAAGTTGCAAGAGCATTGCAGAGACCAAAGGCAAGACTGAGTAGGCAAAAGTCCCCCAAGGGCATGTAAAAGTAGTCTTTTCTTGATCCTCAGGAGCAATTTTGATTTGATTGTAGCCACTGAAGCCATCTAAGAATGAGAAATACTTTTTCCCAGCTAAATTATCTATAACTTGATCAATGAATGGAAGAGGAAAATAATCTTTCTTTGTTGCCAAGTTGAGTTCTCTGTAGTCTACACATACCCTCCACTTTCCTCCTTTCTTCAGAATAATAACCAATGGGGAAACACACTGGCTATCTGAGATTGGGTAGATAAAACCAGCATTCAGCATTTTCTGCAACTCCTCTTTAACAATCTCTCTCAAGGCTAGATTTATTCTTCTTTGAGGCTGCCTAACAGGTCTGAACTCATTGTTAATGTATATGCGATGTGTACAGAGTTTGGGGTCTAAACCCTTCATGTCACCATATTCCCAAGCAAAAGTTGACTTATGACTGGTAAGCATTTTAACCATGGATTCTTGTTGCTCACTGGTGAGGTTTTTATTGATGCTCACAGTTTTTCTTGCTGCTACCTCAATTTGGGAGGTTAAATCAACCATAGATACTACAGGCAGAAATGACATTTCTACCTCGTGGGGTAGCAAGGTGTGTAAGCAGTAAGTTGTTGCAGGATAATGAGCTAATGTAGGCGAAGGAAGAATGGTCTGCAAGGAACATGGGTTCTTTTCACAATCAAAGTATTCGGTACCATAGTTATTCAGTAGGATATTGGACAGTATACCCTCTTCTTCTTTTTGTGCAATGAAAGGCTCTCTAGTAATCATCATTAATTTGGCCACGAAGTTCACCTCCTCTTCTTCTCCCAAATCTGGCCAAACAGCTTCTCCGGACTCAGGCTGGGGTTGGGCTGGAGAATAGAGGGTAAGCTTCTTTTTGTTATACCCATCAGATATTGTCATGTTACCCGATCTACAACCAATGTAAGCGTCAACAATAGCCAACCAAGGCCTTCCTAGTATGACAGGATATCCCCCTCATGATACCTTAGGAGATAAGACCATAAAGTCAGCAGGGTACTCCCAGAATCCAAGGTGACTACAAGGTCTTCAACTACCCCATCAGGTTTAACAGTTGAGCTATCAGCAAGTTGCAATATTGTAGGTGTAGCCCTTAAGTCTAAAATACTAAGTTGTACAACCAGGTCCTTTGTCATGACATTGATAGTTGCCCCAAGATCTACTAAAGCATTCTTAATTTGCACCCCATTAATATTGATCTCCACAACAGGGCTTCCTGGATCAAAATATTTTGGGATGGTAAGCTTCCCTAGCATTAAGTAAAAGAGTTGGCCTATGACATGGACAGTTTGAGGGTCTTTTTTTTTCCTCCCCGATTTCTTCAGACATGCCTCCTTAATGGCTTTGTTATAGATAGGTACCTCTTTGATTGCTTGGAACAAGGTAATTTTCACACATATATGCTTTAGTTGGTCAAGGATGTCAAAGATAGGTTCTTCTTATTTTTTAACATTTTCACCTTCCAACCTTTGTGGGAAAGGAGGGGACACTTCATTAGATGCCTTAGGTAATGATGGAATCTGAACTGGCTCATTTGGTTGGGAAAGGTCATTTGGATCCTCTTCTTGGTCAGCTTCCTCAGATGGTAATTCTGAGATTATGGGAGGAGATGGTGTGGGTAACACAGTTCCTGAACGTAAATTAATATTATTTAGGTTGAGAGCATAGGCAAGCTGATGATTAGAATCAACAAAATAGACTTGTTGCTGCTGTTGTTGTGGCTGCTAGTTATTTGGATTGGGTGCGGCCTGAGCCGGTAATTGGGTTGGCTTTGGATTGGGACCTTGATTAGGTGCAGAAGGTGGCATAATGGATTGCTACTGGGGTTGCTGCAAGAAACCAGTGGATGGATTTGACCATTGTTGGCCTCCTCTCCATTGGTTAGACTTCTGCCAATTTCCTTGTGGTGGTTGCCAATTCCCTTATGGGGATTGCCAATGGTTTTGCTAGGCATTTGGCCAAGGATTATTCCATTGTTGTTGAGAATATGGACCATAACTTGGGGGGTATTGGTTTTGCCATTGATTATTATATGAACCAAAATTTTGCAAGGGGTCCTGAGACATACCTTGTCTTGGGGCCCATGGCCTGCGCTGAGCAACAAAGAACACCTCTTCCTCTCCTTCAATAGTTTTGAACTTGGTAGGAAGATGGTGCACCTCCAAATTGGCCACCAATTTGCATCTACAGTCCTTCTTCCTCTGTCTGCAGTGAGGGCAATATTCAGCCAGCATCACATCAACTTCTTCCTTCTTCCTTCTAGCTTCCATTGTGTCTAGCTGAGTAGCTACATCATTGATGATGTCTTGCTTGAGGTCAGACAACAGATTAAAGAGTTTTCCTTTTGATACGCCTGAGCCACTTCCTTTGGCAACAGAGGGTCTGAATCCCCTGCCTTTCTTGACACTTGCCCTAGAGTAATTGAGACATATTGTCTTGATGTCATCCCAATTACTTTGGGTAATATCTCCTCCAGCTATGAGGTCTAGTGCTTCCATGTAGGTATCATTGACTCCCCTTAGAAAGAGAAGTTTTTTAGACTCTTCATTTAGCTCATGCTGAATATTTTTCTGCACACTGAACAAAAACCTGGAGACATAGTCCTCCAAGGTTTCATCCTCTTTTTGTGCCATCTTGAAGAGGTCATCTCCTCTCATATCATTTCCCCTAAAATATTCCTTATACTTTCCTAAGAACAATTCCTTCAATTCATCCCAAGTAGCTGTTGCATTGCCTCCTAATCCCATGAACCATCTTAAGACTGACTCCTTTAAGGTAGAAGGAAACAATTTCATCTTATGGGTATCACTAGTATAATCATAACTCCTACATAGGATGTCAAATTCGAACAAGAAGGTATGAGGGTCTTCTGTAATCAGGCCATAGAACTTTGGGAGCAATGAAGCAGGGATATTTTTGAGATTATTATTGTCATGGAACTCAGGGAGTGGAAAGGGAAAAGTAGGCACTGCCATCCTTGGTGGTGGTGGTCTTGGGTTAGCTCCTGGCTAGTAGACAACAACGGCTAGTGGATTGTTATGGGTATGCAGGTTATTTAGCCGTGATGTGAGTAATTCAATATTATCAGGTATATCAAACAGGTTCAAACTGGCCTCCGAGGAAGAAGAAGATGAAGTGACAAGGTCCTGTCCGACATCCAAATATGGTTCTTCTGGGACAATTTTTGGGTCAATCTCTAGGTGATTTTCTTGGATATATAAATTTCTAGGAAGGAATCTTCCAAATTGGTCTCTTCTTCTATGCATGTAACTGACTTAACTGAATGAAGAATTTCTAAAACTTTGAACACTAAAACTATTGCTAAAAATGGTTAGCACAGGTTCTTAGCTTGACACCATCCCCAACAACAGTGCCAAAATGGTCGCGCCCATAAAAGGATATAGAAGTCACGGTAAATCCTAACCTGGGAATTGGACATTCCAGCAGGTGACTAACATCTTCTTATGGTCGTTTATTTATTTGTCAAACTAGGGAACGTATACTTGAAATGGAGCGGCACTGTATGTGCACTAAGAACCGGTTTTAGCCAAAACTTTCTAGAAGTAAATGCTCAAAAGGAATTCTAATTCTGATGCAAGGACATGAAGTAAAGTCTTACTAACTTAAACATCACTTAACTAAAGCAGGAATCATAATAACAATTACTGGAAATAAAAACCATGAACTGGCCTTATGCTGCAGGAACAATTTAAGACTAAGTTTGCATCAAAGCTTACAGAAATGGAATTCTAACAGATAAATAACAGAAAGAAAATAGTTAACTATAAATACTCACTAAGTGGGCCCCCTTAGCAAGCATCAACCAATTACGCAGGAATAGAACTCAAAACTTCATCAGTTTTTATTCATACTTCTGAATCTCATACATGGCTATTGCTTGTAAGAAACTTAATGCAAAGCTTTGTTCTTCATTATAACAGTAAACAATTACAATCTATTGTATCTCTATGCTCTAGTCTAAACTCTCTTTTGATCAACCTTGTTCACTCGCGCAGGAGGAACCTTTATTTAAAGAAAAATGACTAACTAACTAACTAACTAACAGAGGAAGCCACAGGTATAAATGCCACCTGAGACGGAGGAACAGACTTCATAAATGCGAGTCTATCTGCTCAACTATCTCAGAGGAAATCTAGAGCTCCACTCCTTCCTAGATCGATGATTCATTTGGTTCTTTCCCAAAGACTCACACAAAAGAATCCATGATTTGAATGACTCCTTTGCTGGTGCACTGAAGACGGCCTTTTCCCGTGAGTTTTACTGTGTATTGACTTGTTCATATCAGCTCCAACAACCTGTAGAACACATGGCAACAGAGGCACAAGAATGCATGCACTCATAATAGCACGACATTCTTCATTAATCACATGTATTCAATTCATCTTATTTATTCAAACACTACATTCATCACATTAGTCAATTGGGAAGTCAAAACAAAGCTATTATTTATAGATAGGCTAAGGTTTTTATGCATCAAAAGTATAGGATTTCTTATCATCAAATATTACCCATAAACATTAAAAGTTTGTAACCATAGAGTTTAAACATTCATAAAAAGAGAACAAGAGTTTCTAAATTTGAAATCATGACATCCAAATTATAGCCATATTATGGGCTCATCAGGTACAACAAAAATCTCCTTTGTGATTATCATAAAATCAAAGGGCATATGGCCGCAAATTGCATGAGATTGAAAAACATCATCCATGATCTCATTGAGGATAAAATCATAAATGTCAAGCAACCCACTAGCAGTCAAGATCTAAAAATATACATGAATCTAATGCCCAATCACAATCAGGGAAATAATCAAGGAAGCAACCAAGGAACAATAAAGGGAAACAAAATTATGCGAATGCAAACCATATATACGAAGACATTTTCACATGCATAGATGAAATGGTCATTGTGGTAAGTATTAAGGGAGCCAATGTTGGTTGTGGAGTCACCACACATAGTGGAAAGGTCACCATTTCAGGGGCATCAAAACCATCTAAGACCCCCACTTCAAATTAGAAATCCACTCCTTAAGGTTACAATGTCCTTCACTAGTTAAAGAGTACCGCTGCTCAGATCTCCATCATGTATTTACTGAAAATCTCACCCGCCCATAGGGAAATACTTGAGAAAGAATTAGCTTCATCTACCACCTCTCCCAACCTAGATATGGAGCAGTTTCAAGCTATGGTCAGTAACATCATCAATCTGAATCTCCTTATGTTATCTAATCAGGACTTCCCTGCCTAGCCATCTCACAACCGTGTGTTACACCTCAAATTCTTGGTTCACAAGAAAAAGGTCAAAAGGGTCTTGGTGGATGGAGGTGTAGGCCAAATTTTTTTTTACTCAAACTCATAAAGCATCTGGGAATCTCTGAAGATTCCATTAAAAAATAGAAATGCATTACCATCAGAGCATATGATGACTAGGAAAGAGTGTCCCAAGACATTATCAAACTCCCCATTCAAGTGGGGCCAGCCACTATGGAAACCAGATGCTAGGTCCTCGACCTTGATTTTCGCTACAATATCCTCCTAGGATGCCCATGGATTCATGGGATGAAGGAAGTTTCCTCAAAATTCCACCAATGTTTCAAATTTTCGTACCAAAATGAAGAGGTCACAATTTATGGTGATCTTGAATCCTTCGCCTATTGCAAGAATCTGGAATCCAAGTTCTACAAAGTTCCCCAAGTCCCAAAGAATGATGAAGGCCCTTCAATTTCAAATATAGACCTGTCCAACATTGCCTCCACTTCTGGGACAAAGACACCTTTCATTCCCAATATATCTGACATCAAGCTCATGATCCAAGATAATGGGTGTGGAGATTACAGAACTAAGAAGAATGCTTTTATTGTAGGAGAGTTACCTCAATCTCCTAGATCACATGGACAACCCCAACTAGTTGAAATACCTACCCACACTTTCATGGCAGAACCTTCTAGATTCCATTGTTGGGGGGATCTAAGTTAGGAAAATGTGGATGAAAGAGATATTTCAAGCTCACTATACCAATATGAAAGGCCCACACCTAATATTCCCATTAAAAGAAAGAAGAAGATGACTTCAAATGATTCTCGGTATGGGCTACAATAGAAATGAAAGCCTTGAAAGGAACAATGATGGACAATTGGAGCCCATCATTGTAGAAAGATGAATGAGAAATATTGGCCTTGGATGTACCCCTCTGATTATAACCATATGTGGTAGAGGTACCCCTATTGGAGTAGTTAGGTCTCCCCCTCAGTTATCAACAACCATCCTTCAACTACCCATATCTACAGGTCTGCCATTAGATAACTTCACCTTTGATATTATTGACATCTATAGTAGTAGTGATGACGAAGAAACCATAACATGCCTTCCCATTCTATTTGAAGACTCCTCCTTACTTATGATTATCACATCGTCTTCTGAGTCAGACTAGCAACCCCACAAAATAAACCTGGTTTACCCCCAGCTCATCGATTATGACCAGCGAGGGCCACCGATTCTAGACACGTTCAAAAATGATGAGGCGCTCTCAGAATCATTTGGATTACGAGATACAATACTAGGTGGAGATCATAAGGCGGGATTTTGAATCACACTAGATGCACAAGCATATTATGGGGAGATGATTGAGTCCTTCAGTCACAAAAGAAAAAGAATGACAATAAGCTCAAGGTCATTGAATGAAAACCACACTATGGAACTCTCTAATCATAAAATAGTAAAAATAAAGGATGCATCCAATGATGAAAATCTCTCTGAGGCACCGTAGGATGAAGGATTAAATCTCCCCCTCACTTCACTTCATCAAGAAAAATTAGCAGTTCTAGCATAATAGTGTAATCCCGTCAATCTGAGAACAGAGGCAACGCCACACATCACCTTCTACGCTGAGTCACTTCTCAGGAAAGAACAAGAGATCCTAGCAGAATTCTTAAGGGAAAGAAAGGTAAAATTTGCATGGACCTATGCTAACATGTCACGTCTTGATCCAGAAGTCATGATTCATCACTTAGCTATCTATCTAGGGGCAAAACTAGTAAGATAGAAGTTTAGAAAAATGCACCCCCAAATAGTCTTGTTAGTCAAATTGGAACTGCATAAGCTCTTGGACATGGGATTCATACGCCTGATTGATTATCCAAAGTGGGTATCAAATCTTGTGCTAGTTTCAAAGCCAAATGGGGGCATTTGCATCTACACCGACATCAAAGACTGAAATAAAGTGTGTCCTAATGATGAATTTCCGCTACCAAACATTGACATGATAGTGGACATGATGGTAGGACACGAGATTATCTCACTAATGGATGGGTTTTCTAGATACAATTAGATTATGATAGAAAGGGAGGATCAACACAAGACAACATTCACATGTCTATGGGGGACCTATTGCTAGAACATAATGCCTTTCGGGTTAAAGAATGCAGGTGCAACATACCAAAGAGCCATGACACTGATCTTTCATGACATGATTCATAAGATAGTGGAAGACTACGAAGATGACATATTGGCAAAATCTAGAAGCAGACAAGACCACATAGCAGCCTTGAGCTCTATTTTTGATAGATTGGAAAAATATAAGGTCCATCTCAACCCAAAGAAATGTGTCTTTGGGGTGCAATCGGGAAAGCTCCTAGGATATATAGTATCAATGAGAGGAATAGAAGTTGATCCTACCAAAGTCAAGGTGATCCTTGACATGGAAGCACCCAGGACACTAAAACAACTCAAAGGTCTACAAGGCAGGCTCTAGTCCATCCGCAAGTTCATCGTGTAACTAGCAGATAAACAAATCCCATACTCTCATTTACTCCACAAGGGAGTAACATAAAAAAGGGATGAAAAATGTGACCAGACATTTAACAAAATCAAAGAATACTTACTCTCACTGCCAATTTTGATGCTGCCAATCCTAGGAAAACCACTGATCCTGTACATTTCAACAACCATGGAAGCTCTCTGTGCTCTATTAGCTTAAATCGATAAAAATAGAAGAGAGAGAAATATATTATATTAGAAAAACTATGGTGGGACATAGGCTAAACTATACTCCTATTGAAAAATATTTTTGGTAGTTGTATTTGCAGCCCAAAAATTCAGACACTACATGTTGGCTCATCAGATCAAACTGATCTCAAAGATAGATCATCTCAAGTACCTAATTTCTAAAGCTACTCTCATTGGATGAACAACCAAGTGGGTCATGATATTGATAGAACACGAGATTGAATATTAGGAGTGCAAGGCCATCAAGGGAAAAGTAATTGTAGATCAGCTAACGAAGGCACCTATTTATGTAAAACTAACTCATTTTAAAATTCCCTGATAAATGAAGTTTTAGCATAAGTGTTGCAGACCACTAGAGGATGTATTTTGATGGATCTTACATGCAACACGAATCAGGGGCAGGAATTTTCGTCATAACTCCCCAAGGATACTGTATACCCAAATCTTACAAGCTATCATTCCCATGCACAAATAACATAGCAGAGTATGAGGCTCTTGTCATAGGCTTAAGGATTGTAGTACAATGGTATATCATGGCTCTAAAGGTATATGGGGATTCTCAACTCATAATCAATCAAGTAAATGATGAATATAAAAAAAAAGATGACAAACTAACTCCATACAAGAAGTTAGTTGAGAACCTCAAAGAGTCATTCATTGATATCACATTTGAACAACTACCTAGAACAAATAACAGAGCAACAGAAACAATGGCTACAATTGGATCACTCTTGGAAATTCCACGCAACATTCCAAAGCAAGAATTCCTTGTAGAGAAGCTTCTCATATCAACATTCAAGGTACTAGAGTTTGAATTCGTGTGTGAAATCATTGGTCCCGGTGATCCCTGGTATCATGAAATTTACACATACTTAAGAATAGGAGTATTTCTTTCCAATATAACCCCGAACCTTAAACGAGCCTTCATCAAGAAGTTAGCCCACTTTGTCATCCTAGGAGAAACCCTTTATCGTAGGAGCATTAAAGGAACCCTATTGTGTTGCTTAAATCCTAAGGAAGCCTTGACTGCTTTGACTGAGGTCCACAATGTCATTTGCGGTTCACACACGAGTGGTATAACTTCAGCTAAGAAGTTGCTGAGAATTGGTTACTACTGGCCAAAAATGGAAAGAGAGGCACATGACTTTTTCAGAAAATGCTTACAATATCAGCAACATGTGGACCTCATCCATGCACCAGCTCAAGAGCTTCATCCTATTGTTACACCTTGGCCCTTTTCACAATAGGGGCTCGATCTCATCGTAAAAATCACCCCCCACCTATTTTTATAGCCATAAATTCATCATCACCGCCACATAGTACTTTACAAAGTGAGTCAAAGGCACTCCCCTAACCTACATAATGGGAAAGCAGATATCCAAGTTCATCTTGAACTACCTCATTTTTTGGTACGATGTCCCCCAAGCCATTATCTCAGATAATGGGATACCTTTCAAAAACCAGGGCATTTGTGACTTATGTGAAAAATTCAAAATCCAACATTGCTTTTCCACTTCATACTATCCCCAAGGCAATGGCCAAGAAGAAGCTACCAACAAAACCATCTTGAAAATCCTTAAGAAAATAGTCAATGACATTGGTCATGACTGACATATGCAACTAAATCCCACCTTATGGGCCTATCGTACCAGCATTCAAACACCAACAGGTGCCACCCCATTCTCCTTGGTCTACGGATCAAAAGTCATCCTACCCATTGAGATCGAGCTCTCATCCTTGAGAATATCACTACAAAACCTCATCACAGATGAAGAATATAGGGCCTCACAACTAAATCATCTAGATTTACTAGATGAACAACGTATGGATTCCCTAAACCATCTATAGGTATATCAAAACCAGCTTGAGCAAAGTTATAACAAGAAGATCAGGAGGTGCACCTTCCAAGTCAGTGAACTTGTGCTGAAAGAGAACCAAAAGTACGTGTCAAACCTAGAAAGAAAAGGAAAATTTGAGCCCGAATGATTGGGACCTTTTGTCATCATAGCAAGCTATAATTTAGGGGCATATCAATTATCAACACTAGAAGGAAAGCCTCTGCAGGAGACCTTGAACAACTCCATCTCAAAAAATTTTATGCCTAAAATATTTCAATGGTATAGAACCAAAAGATACAAAAAAATTAGAAAATATCCTGAAAAAATGGTCACCCTGATGAAAACCTGATAAAAAGGCATCTTGGTGACAAAAAAAAAAATACAAAATACAAAAATCCAAAAAAATTAGAAAAAGTATTGAAAACAGTTAAGAAAACATCGTCCTCTAGTGAAAACCACTTAGGTGGCACTTTGGACTAGTACCTTGGTGAAAACCTAGTAAATAGGCACCAAGCATAAAGAAAGCATTCTCCATCTACCAAGATCTTCATGAATCACTTATCTATTACATTTCATCTATCCTTCCACCATTTGTTCGCATCGGTACCATAGCTTGATCTTGTGCTCATAAAATGTTCCACCAAGTACTACTTGGCATATTCCCAAGGTCATTTTGTCCTACATGTATCAAAGTAGTCTATCACATTACGTTGGGGGCATGTTCCTATACCTGCATCAGATTAGATTCATGTATATTCTTGTGATCTTCCTAAACATCAAAAATCCAAAAAAATCAAAAACATTCAAAAAACCAAAAACATCCAAATTATATCAAAATCAAAAAGTGGCATCATCTTGTCTGAACTACGTCATCTCTAAGGTTGAACATAGGCAAGATTGATCTATGAGAATCCCCTAAGACACCCTAGGTCAGTCCTTTAGGTGTCTCTCACAATCTGGCAATCCGTTTGCCCATCATTCTTATCATTGAGTCAAGTCTGTCGCCAGTCGAACTACGTCGTCTCTATGTGTATAACATAGGCAAGGCTAATCTATGGATCAGATCCCAAGACCCCTAGGATAGGTCTTTAAGTTAGTCGCTTGGTTAAAATCTAGAAAATACCAAAAAAAATTTGTAAAACATCTCAAAAATTCCAAAACAAAATTCAAAACATTCAAAAAACACCAAAAACATCCAAAAATTTGAAAAACCCAAAAATAGTGCACCCATCTCATCTCACTTTCACCCGAAATAATCACCATTCATAATAAATCAATCGTCATCTTAATCCTTTGGTAAGTCAGTCGAAGCAAGTCTAGCAGGTTCAAAAGTGAATACCTGATCATCAAAGTCTCAAGTCTAAGTCAGTAAGCAAGCAAGTTTATCAGCTCAGAGTATCAATAGCTTATCATCCAATCAATCTCATCAAAACCCTAATCATAACGTGTCCTAGGATGCATCCTTCCCACGATGGGCATCAACATTAGGTATCACCTTAGTTTAGCCTTGGATAGAGTTACCAAGAACATTAGCTTGTTTGATTACTTTATCTTGGTCTTTTTTGACTTATCTTATTTTGCGCTCATTCCAAGGACCTCTCGATGATGCCTAAACAAAATAGGTTTAGATAGAAAGGAACAAGGAAATGATCATTATCTTTTTATCTACTGTGCTTGTTGGATACTCTTGTAAAATAAATTATTCATGCGTACTTTGTTTGGTTTGTAGGGAGGGTGTTTTAGGTGTCTGGTTGACCACATAGGAAGGTTTTATTTTCTATGTTTTGGTCTGAGATGTTTAGAAGATCTGAACTACATCCTAAATGAGGTTTTGTATACTAAGTTTGAATAGGAATACTCCTATCCGATTGTCGAGTCAAAGTCCATCACACTAGGTGCAATGCCATCCTAGTTCTTTATACCTTGATGCATCATACCTATGTGTGTTATCAAACATAAAGTAATTGGCCCTTTGAAAATCTCGACTCCTGGTAAGAAAATCGTCGACATTTAAACAACTTGTTGGATCTCTTTTCTTCTATCTTCTTTCCATACTAACATGGTACCATGACAGTTAATCAGAAAATTTCTAATGCATCCACCCTACATCCACAAAATCATCAACATAAATACATATCATATCATATAGATCACACCACATCATATCATCTTAAGTTATGAAGAATAATATATATTTTTTATTCTAAGTATCTTAAGAAATAATTGCATTACATTCATCTCATATCATAAATTGCAGGAATTATTAAGGGCATAGTATAAATCATTACCATTGATCATCAATAAATAATCATTTGCATACACTACATCCATACGATTTTCATCAAAATGCATAGAAAAATACAAAAAGAAATGCATCCATAATCATCATCACATTGCATGAACATAAAATAAAAGCATTTCATAACATCTCATAGGACATAGGAAATTAAAATGCATCCATACATCATACATCATAAGACATCTCATAAATAGGACCATATCATATATATCATCAAAATATACAATTGTCATAGTACAAAGGATGGATCAAGTGTGTATACATCAAGATGCATGATACAATAGGGGAAATACGTAATCAGAGCCCATGACTCAAAAAATGGATAACTTTTGTTGATCAAAGACTATCCCTGTTGGTTGTGCCCCGTCCCCTCTAGTCTCTTACCATGATCCTCATGAGGCCTCATCCCTGTCTACTATGAGAAGTCTGGCACCCGACTAACTGGTGGCACTACCTGACTATAATTTTGTCAATAGTACTCAGCCTCCCTCACCAGCTCTTGGTATGCCCTCAAGGAAACTGTTCGGCCCTAGAATGATGAGGTTATTGTCTCTAGCTATCTCCTCTGACCAATCTCCCGATCCCTCTTAGACTGGGCATGGTCCCTCTCAGCAGTAATGGTCAACCCTGTTGTCTAGCCTGATCTAGCTCAGCCATCAAAATATGTATCTACCCCTGAAGCTGTTGGATCAGGGAATCCCTGTGGTTTGGTTGTGCAGGTGGTTACTGCTACAGTATGTGATCTCGGTGAGCGTTTGGTTGTGCCTGATCCCATGGTGGTGTCAGTACCCGTGCTGGTGTCCATGCCCACGAGGGTCCCTATTCCTGTGGTGCTGTCTAATGTGGAGGTGGTCCATCCCCTCCCCTATCTTCATCCTGTCCCCTATCTCCATCTCCTTTGCCTGCATGCCCCCTACCCTTGCCGACTAATCTGTCTCTCAACCTTCGTGATGGGAGTGTCGCACCTAGAATTGTCAATCTCAGAGGAGGCCTAAACTAATCCTGGTAGGCCTGAGTAACCCCTACATCTGTTGGCCCTTGATCATACGCCCATGGCCTGGCCACTAACTATTTGAAGGAGGCTACTGCCTCAAATTCTAGGATGGGCTAACCACATGTTGTCTCTCATGTGGTATGGGCGAAGATAGCCACGTACTGATCATTTGGTATATTCTGAACATCACTGAATTGGCAACCCACCCTATCTAGAAGATATTGCTCTATCATGGTGTATTCTTTACTTTGCATCCATCTATCCTGTCGAGCAAAGAATAGCTTCTCATGATCCTCATACCATGGGCCTATACCCATCTAGGGCCTCCAAACAAAATCTCTCATCTCATCAAGAACCCATCGTGAATGGGTGATTCCTCCTATACCTGTATAAGTAAAACAAATCTAGGCTCCCCCATATCGCCAGATAAAAGGATCGTCTATATCTAGAATAATCGATGTGACTTACAGATGGAGCACTGGAATCCACTCCCATGCCCAAATGTGTAATATAGTGACCCTAGCCTCGATGGCCCTACTATCAAGATATGAAAAGTCATGGAGATCCCTATATAGTGAGGCCAACATCATTGGCCCCCAAGCAAAACACTCCCTACGGACACCCATCCTCTCCCAAGCGAGCCCCCAACTCGGATTGAAATATCGGCCCCGCTAATCTGGTGCCATGAGACCTGATATAATGGTGGCCACAATCAATCTGTAGGTGGGCATTACACCCCAGTACCTCTCCAAGTCTATTTTTCCCTTGGAAAAGTGGATCTCATCAAGACCCATCACATCAAAATAGGTATCCCTCTCAACATCTCGATCATAAATCACCCTCGCTCCATGAATGGGTAGTCGTAGGATGCGCCAAACATCCTTGAGTGTAATAGTAGCTTCGTTGATGGGAAGATGGAAAGAGGAGGTCTCACTATGCCATCGCTCGACCAAAGCTGTCATCATCCCCAAGTGGGTCTAAACAGGATGAACATACGCAACGAACCAAAGTTCGAGAGCACCAAGCTACTCTTGGAGAAATATGTGCATGCCATCTAATATGATGAGCACTGGGCATCTATGCTCCCTTGAGTGAAGTATCTCAAGGTCCTCCTGCACAATGGAAACCATCGCATCAAGTCTCGTAAAAAATATGACTCTTGTGTCATCTTTTCACATTTGAAACAACAAAATGCAGTGTTCTTTTCAAATGCGGCACATTTTTTAAGGTTCCAAACTACACCACGATGATGAATTTTACCAATCCTAAATTCCTAAATGCATCGTACGGTGCTCTTTGCACATACGGCTGACTTGGCAACTGAACCCTAATTTCAAACTGCGTTGTGCGGTTTGATTTGCGTACACGACTGAGTTTGATAGAAAAACCTAATCTCCTAATTGGACCACAATGGTGCTACTCTCATATGCAACTCTGTTTTAGGCAGTGTGGCATCGATTGAACATTTTCAATGGTGCTATATAGCATTGCTTGACCTAAAGTTTGCTCAGACCCTATTAAATGAATGTAAAACCGAAAAATTAGAAGTCGAGATAGGGGTACATACCATGGGTCCTGCGTCAGCTGGTCACTGGTGCACTTGTACCCTCTCTAAAACGTTCCTAGGAATCTATAGTTGTACCATCTTGATTGGGACTCGGAGCTTAGGAGATAGAATTTCTAAAGGCTAAGTGTGCAAATGAATAGAAAGTGACCCCTCAAGGTCTATATAGCCTGCAAATTAGGGTTTTTTGATCTAATTTGACCATTTGGAAAGGATTTTGATCCCCCAATCCTGTTCTTGCCCAACTGAGGGCCATGTTGCATCGTTTTTGGCATTTTAACACGTTTTTAGGCATCTTGGGGCACTTTTTGACCTATCAGGCACCTTGTCCTCTTTTTTCGCGAGATCACCCAAAAATCAATTTTTTTGTCCGATCTCTCGAGGGGGCAACATATCAGTATAATGCTTCTACTGGGGCAACAGTGGGGCATTCAAAAAATTGATAAATTTTGAACTTTGATCACAACAGTTTATTCTTTGAACCAATACAACAAGTGCATTGCTTCAAAGAGGGGCAAAATGTAGACATGGAAAATTGACTGACACACTTGATCCTGATTACTAACATCATTTCATCCTAAATAATACTCTCAGCTTATCATCACTCTTCATCCATTAATTAAATAAATTTTTATTTATCTAATTAATTCATTCTCCCCTATTGATTAAATTAATCAATTTAATTTAATTAACCCTCATATCTCTCTTTAATTAAATAATCCACTTTATTTAATTAAATCACTAAAGTCTTCATATTAAATTGAATAAACTAAAAACTTATTTAATTTAATCTAACATTGTCCCCTTTAGGTAAATAAATCAAAATATTTATTTAATTAAACCCCTCATCTCAATTTGATTTAAATCAATGCATAAGTTTAAGTCTAAATTGTCACATCTCTTAATTCTTCATTACATTAATTAATCTTTGATTAGTTTAATCTTAAATCATGTCCCATCGTCTAGCTTTTATCACTTGCACATGAAAATAGATTTAATCTATTTATTAAATCTCTATATTGTCTCAACATGGCATAAAAGGAGAATATTCCTTCAAATTTGAATTCAAATCCAAGTGGACTTAGTCCTTCCAACAAGGCATTTATTTCACCTTACAATTCCTCTTTCTTTGATCCAAGTGGCCATAAATCCATTTTCTTCCCTCTCCAACAAGTCATTTCACTAATTTCAAATTCCACCTAATATCATTTATTGGCACTTTTATCAGAATGTGCACACCTTCAACCATTCACATCTTGACAAGTGGCACTTGGCCATTGGATGTTGAATGATCCCACATTGCTCAAATCTTGCTCTTTCTTTCAATTTAAAATCAATAAATGAGAGACTCTACCTCTCATTCATCATCCACAATTTGAGTGCAAATTTATTATCTTCATATTACAAGCAATTTTATACATTTCTTGAGCATTTTCCATCACCATAGCTAGGTTATTGTAGGTTTTCTCAAGGAATCACATTTCTTCACCATCAAAGCTTACAAAGTAGTTGGGAAAGAGCCAATTCCCCCATGGGATCAAGTGTTTGCATTTTTTAAATTAGGATTTAACTTAGTTTCTTGTGTTCTTCTTCATTCATTTCCTACTTTGAATAGTTGTAGATGGATTTCATGGGGAATCCTTGTTCTTGCTTGCATTTCAATCTAATAATGTGCTTTTTTTCCATGTTTGTGCAACTATAGGATTGGGGTTCACACCCTTTGAGTACTACCATTTTTTGATCATATTCATGTTGTATTTTGACTCTTTCAGCTTCCAATTCATCCATGAATTCCTCATTTTTCTTGGGGTCTAGTTGATAGAAAGGTTCCTCTTTTCTATAGGAGTGTGGGGCTCTCCAGATGGGTTGTTTTCATTTGACAATGTATCATAGCAATTATATGTCTCAAGGTGTGATTTTGATGTTTTATCTTTATTTGTTAAGCACATGTCATCAGACACCTTTTTTCCCTTATCATTCTTGTGTGCCCATTTACTCTTGTCATTAGGACCATCCTTATATAGAGACCTTCTTCCTTGCATGTTATGAGCTATTTTGGTGGTTTGAATTCTAGGGTGGACTCTAATGTATACTTTTATTTTATCAATATTTTTAATGCACTTGTCTTTTCAGAGTCGCCACTCACTTTTTAGAGAAATGAGAAAATTTTGTAATTCCTTATTCCTAATGGAGTCTTCTGTAAGGTATTGACTCTATGATGAAGGCTTGGATTCATATTTGACTCCCCAGTGGAGTCACCAAACTGTTAGGTCTCAAAAATGCTGGCTTGAAACATAAGAGGTTGCCAAGCTCTTGACATGTTTTTGGCTAACATACAAGGCCAATTAATGTAATTGAAACTTCTACTCTTTAGGCTTTGCTAAACCTAGGTGGGTGTACCTATGTAAATGATGCAGATTTGAACTATGTTTCCTATTTAATCAATCTATTCACACTAGAAATTTAACAATGGAGAGATGTGATCCTAATTTGGTATAAATTGTATAAGCAATATCAAGGTATATGAATATGTTTAGTTAACAATGTTAGAGTAAAGGTTTTAACTTAATTATGTTAATTAAGTTACCTTTATTGCTCTCTTAAGATTTCACTTTAGTTTGCATATTGTGACATTTAATAATTATATTAATTATTAAATGTCTACCTGTTAGGGTTGCACAATCTCCTTTCATAAGGATTGATCATTGTATTAAACTTTCTCTGATTAATACATTTTTCAGATTTCAAAGCACTCTTTCTTTTTTGTCTCCATCTATTCTTTTTGTGACAGGTTATTTGCATACAGGTGATCTTCGAGGTATGTGAAGTTAGATTTCTCAACTTCTACATGGTGTCAGAGTTCTAGACCTACTGCTTCCTATTCATGTTTTGAAGGATTTTTGGAGCTTTGAGGGTTTGGGGTTTTCTTTTTTGATCCAAGGAATACCTCTTTCATTTAGTGAATTTTGAGTCAATTTGGACCTCACCATTGTGTCTGAAACATTTGATTACATCAAGATTGACCTTTGTTTCATCAAATTTGGCTTCACGACATCAGATCTGCGAGGGTTTAAAGTTTTTTGAGGGTTCCTGATCTAGAGCCTACCTATAATTTTGGAGCGTTTTGAGCCCAAATGGACCTCACCATCATGTTCAGAGTACCCAAAAACCCCTAAATTGACTATCAAATCGTCGAAATCAAACACAGTGACTCAAGGAGGCAAAAAAAATCATGTATGGGTTGTACGACCTGGTACGACACACAATCCGAGATTTTTTTTGAAAAACATAGAGTTAAATGGGTGCCGCCATCAGTTAATTGCTAGCCGCTAGTGTTTAATGCTAGCGGTTAATGTTAGTGGTTAGCCAAACCGCCAGGCTTAACCCCCAAAACCCTTTTGGAGCAGTTTTGGTATTGTGGCCATAACTTTTGCATACAAACTTAGTTTTTCGAAGAAAAAAATATCATCAGAAAGATGGCTCTAATCCTAATCTGATGGTGCAAGTTTAATTTTCTAGTTTTTTACTTTTGATGCTTTTTTTACCAGTCAAAGTCAGAACATGTTTTTTTCACTCCTGGGGGCGTAACTTTTGTATTCGAACGCCGTTTTGCGCAAACAAATAGGAATTGGAAAGGTGTTTCAGTGCTCTTTCCAGATCTGGAACTTATTTTCCCATATTTTTCCCTAGGTATATTTTATTCAGCCTTTTGTGTTTTCACAGTTTGCTTAATTACTTGGATGGTGAGGATGTCAACCTTGATGAATTCAATGAATCTAAATAAATAAAATGGGTGAGACCAATGCCTTGTTGGGTAAAAATGGATTCAAATGAAAGTATTATAATGAATGGCTTCTATTTGGCATAAATTCTAATTGTTTGGCATACAAATATTAGTTTATAACTTGTATAAACATGCAAGAAAGTGATTGACAAGCTCTAATGAAGAAAAAATATCAACCCTAATTTTATGATTCTTCTTAATGATCCAAATAAAACTTCTGGATTACTATGATTGACCAAAAGGAATTTAATTCTTCTTTAAAGAAACCAAATAACCACATCACACAAGTACATCAAATGTGCATTGATAAATTGAATATATACTTGATATATCAACTTAAATATCTAGGAAACATTAAGTTGGAAACAATCAAATAATTGAATAACTATAACAAACAATAGATACCGAAATGGAACCACCGAATCAAAGATCTTCCATTAAATTCTTCAAAATTATACTTGCATCATGGTCTTTTGAAATGTAGACATTGCATTTGTTCCTATTCTCCTATTATTTTCTCCTATGTAGTCTACTCCCCCTTTTGGTTGTGGTCTCTCGTATTTATATGAGAGGCAACAAGGTTCAAACCAAAGGTCATGCCTTTTGATAACAAAACATAATTATGAGATAAAACATAACTAAAATAACTAAACAACAAACACATGCTCCAATCCGTTATTCTTCGAGTAAGAAGTTTGTGGTCAACCAAGACCTATGCAAAGCTTTTACTGCATGATAAATCCTTCTTCATGATGATGATAATTAATCCTCATCAGAGCCCAAATACTTCTCTTGACACTTACTAATTTTCAGATCATTTGGCCATTTGAATTCTTGTGCAGTAGTGAGATTCGTGAGGTGACTCTTCCATCTACTGTCAAGCAATTTTCTAACATCTACCACAAATTTCATGTATCCATTATCTAGTATGAAAATACCATCCAACAAAGTATGAAATCTGTAAAGGCTGACATCCTCATCATCCTGTATGTGTGGGTAAAAGCACAAAACTGTGTCACACTTTCTAAAGGAAACGGCCAATGATGATCCAACTTTTAAACTTGAATCACTAAAAAGTAGCATATATGTTTTGAATTTTTAAATGATGTAAACTAGTAAAATATGTATTTTTTAGTATATTTTATGTTTTTATTTTCTATAAGAAATTAAAAAATTATTTTAAACTAGTTTTTCATAAATTAACACTATAATTTAGTCGCTGATAAAATGCTGAAAAATGAAGTTGCACGGAACGTCAAACTTTTTATAGTAATTTTTTTTTTTTCTTTCAATTTTTTTGTGTGTATTTATAACTTGAAACTTTAGTGCATGGATTTTTTTTTTTTCCAATTTTGATAAATATATATTTGTATATAAGTATTAAAATGTGCATGAATAAAAAACAACTATTTCCATCGGACGTCAACATTCATATTAAATATCTATCTAAAATGGAAAAAAAAATATACTATCCTGAAATAGATTCTTTAATCTAGTGCATCATATTTTTTTCAAACTTTTTTAATAAGTTTTAGTATGTTTCCTTGGCATGGTAATCAACCTAATATTTTTTGCTGATAACCTACTTTTAGTATAAATAAAAATAAAAATAATAATCATAATTAAACTATTAAAATAAATATATATTTGAAAACTACACTTATGGATCTACAAAAGGGTATTTTTACATTTAAAAAAAATGTTATTTACATGAGGAGGAGTTATTAAAACTTCAAGTTTTTCAAATAATTTTATTTTTTTGGTAAATTGGACTCAAAGTGGTGCTCCATATATTTTTAGCCAACAATTTTAGTTGAATAAATTGTGGAAGTATCTAACTTAGCTAGAATAAATCTTACTAGGTCATATGTTTTACCAAAATTGATTTTTAGTTAGAAATACTTAAATTTAGTTGTGCTGATATGTTGGCTAAAAGTGTGACACAACTTTTTGCTTTTACCCATCAAACACTGAGAAAACATATGATCAGATTCACCTTTCCATTCATCAATTCTTTTTAATTGATTATCATCTCTGATGATTGAAGGTCTGAAAATGTTCCTTATAGAATCAAATTTGTTCCTTCTATTCTCCACTTTCTTCTTCATGTCCATTAAATACTTGTGCTCCTCAATCACACCCTTTATCATTTCCTAAGTGGGTTTAATCTTTGGAGGGGCTTCTGGATCCCTTTGTGTTTCTTTGCAGAGAGCAGTTAAAATGTGATAAGTAGGCTGCCACATTTTTTGGAGTTCCTCAAGGATAGGGGAATTAGCAATTATCTATTCTAAGGCTTTAACTAGATTGCTAAAGCTTCATGTACTCCACCTATATTTTCCTTCATCACGTCAATTTTATGATCTATTATTTTTCTTATGGTATCCAGGATGTGATGCTTGACATCTTCCATATTATGTTTCTTCAGCCCATCGATTTCATCTTTCATATTTTGAATTTGTGGGTCTTCAGCTTGGATAAGTGGGTGATATACAACTACCTCATCCCCCCTCACTGTTATTTCCTATTCTAATTTTTGTTTCAAATTTATATTATCAATAAATAATTTATTCACTTCATCATTTGATAATCTTATTCTTTTCTCATATTTAGTTATTTTCTTCTCCATACTCTCCACCACATATTTGGTAAACATTGTTGAATGCATAGTCATAGTGGAAACCTCTTTTGGAGTTGTGTCTTTCCTAGTCCTTACCATGGTTGACCCCCTCATTTCTTGTACCACATCCAAGATTCTGGGATTCCTTGTGTTTTTTTGCTTTTTCCATAAGGTAAGAGTCTGAGTGGTAGGGTTATATCCTATTCCTGACACACCTTCCTCTGAATCAAACTCTACAACCAATATTGGGTCCTCTTGTGCTCTAATCTGGTCCAAAAGAAACACCTTTGACAATTCCATTCTTGGTATGATCAACATATCACTTTTCAATACTAATTATCTTACTTCGTTAGGGGTAACATTCATATTATCAATATTTAACTTTGCCAATGTTTGGGCCTGAATTTCAACTTATTTTGAGTCATCAGCTCCTATGAGATTTATCTTCAATGTTTCATCAAACTATTTCATTTTCATCTTGATCCAAAAATGTTTAAATTCATTAGTGTGAATAAAAAATTTCATCCTCCATAAACTGTAGAGAAGAAACTACTCTCTCATCATCCTGAATCTCATCTGCATCTTCATCTGATATCTCGATTTTGGGGTCATGAGGTTCTTGAATTCTTTGTGCTCTGCCACTTATTTTTATCTTAGTTAGGGAAAGGACCTCTCCCTCCTCTTCATCATCACTATATTCAACCAATGATTCAATATTCTATTTCTTGGCCTAGGGTTCATGTGTGGGAGATGGAGGGGATGGTGTGAAGGTGACGGGGGAGGAAAATCTAATGTGGAAGCTTCATGTTGGTGAGAGGTAGGAAGTGGGATCAATCCCTCATCTTGAGCCATTTTATACATTTCATCATATTTTTGAAGGATCAACTGCATCCTTTTCAAAAGGCTAGGTTCATCTGCAAAAAAACCCCTTGAAACCCTTCTCCTGTTGCTTCTTCTGATTTTCCCACTTCATCATTGTAATCCACGTGTTTCTTGCTTGCATAACATTAAAAAAAATAAACCAAATTTCTTATGACATCCTCCTTGAGGTCAAATTCATTAGATATTGCCGTCTTTGTCAGTAAGGTCCTCCTGATCATATTAATGTGACCCTATGGGTCACATAATCTTTCTTTTCTGGACCTGAGGGGATAATTAACCCTCATGAATCTTTGTAGCTCTTCTAACATGTATGATCCAATAGACAACTCCTCAAACACTGTTAGATTAGCTAATAATTTTCCTTTACTATGATTCCCCATTAGATCATGCTCCATCCAGAGCATCTACCACATGAATTCAAAAAAACACACTCTATCAGGCACAAATTTTGAAAATATGTGGTGCTTGGTCACAACCGTAGACCCTAATGATGGTATATTGTGGCATGAGGAACCAATCATCATAATTATGTGTAAAGCATGCACTGGATTGTATTGCATTTTCCTCATCACCCTCATTAATGATTCAGGCAATCTTGGTGTTGGGTACCCAAGAGCATCTATTAACCTTACAAGAAATCATCTCTAAACACAATAAAATCACTTTCTCTGCATCTAATGCCCCAAATATAACACCATTTTTATACAAGGAGTCTTAATTTGTTCTCTTGTGTACACAAATTCATCCTTTTGGTCCATTTAATTTCATTATGATATAAAATTAGATGACATAAAAAATAGTATTTTTTGATAGTAATGGGGACCTTAGCCTCCCTGACTTGAAGCAAACCTTCATGAATTTGTTCTTCAATCACAGACGCAAAATCAAACTCTACCTTTGATTCAAGATGTTGAATTATCATAGCCATCCTCATCAACCCTAGAAACATGTGTTCCTCTGCATCTACCTTAGTATTTGACACAATGCAAGGTAAGTGTTTTTGAAATACACTTGAAATTCATCAACTTGAAAGGGTTGAACTTTAGAAGAAAAAACTGGGCTTTATCTATTATCATCACCCCTCTTCATGTGCAAGGGGAGCTCATCACTTCGGTAGGTTCTCCTTAGTCTCTTATATTCTTGTTCTAATTTCACCACATTCACATACGTCACAACTTGCTTGTTCAGATTAAAACATTTTACGATGGCCTCTCTATTGAAATAAACCAAACACCCACCATTTGGAAGTCTGACAATTTTAGTTGGGTTGTGTTAGCTATGAGAAAGAGCTTTAATTAAATCGGTATCAATGAAAAAATTGGGAACAATTAGTTTGGCTAAGTCCAAAGTCCATGGGTTTGAAGCTGGAACCTTGTCATTCCTTTTATGGTAGAAGTACCAGTAGAGGTTCCAACCCGATTGAGGTATGATGGGGTCTCTACAACCCTGAGATAAGTCTCTGAAAATATTTTTGGACCCTTTATTTATCTAACCAGGCAACAAGGAAAGCAATGGGGATTGTAAAGAGGGTTTACTAGGCTTTGCTTCATCCTTCTTAGCTCCTAATTCTATTTTCTTTGGTGCCATTACTAAAAATTCAATGAGTAGTGAATAGAGCTTACTTGGAAATACAGTTCACCTCTGAGAATTTCTTTCCCCTTTGTAGCTCAAGCTCATTCGCACTTGATTTCTGCTGATATGATCGAGAAATATTAATCCACTTCATTTACCTCTTCACAAATATGTATTAACTCTTGAATCATAAATTCACATCATACAAATCTTTTGCATCAAGCTCAGTTCATATTTTGAAATTGACAATTATGACTGGCATGTTTTAAATGTCACAGCAGCTGCTTTACTGTGTTATCTTGCCCCACTTTTCTAGCCCCTATGGCATTGCGGTGTAATTTGAATCTCCTTAATTTTCTTACCTTTATACTGCACATAGATTTTGGTTCTCTTGCGTTACCATGGTGTGTCCCTCATACACATATCAATATACCACTATAGTGTAGGATACCTTTCATTCCTTTTCTTTCTATATCGCTTTACTGTGGACTACATTTCTCCTTCCTATGGTATGGCGGTGTTTTCTTTTATTATTATTCTCAAGTGTACCACTCTATCATGGGTCTTTTTTTAACCCTCCATGGTATAGTGGTTTCCCTTCATCACTATTCTTTATCTCATCGCTCTACCTCGAGCTAAGCTCTAACCCTCCATGGTATAGCAGTAAAAGGATATAGTGTTTAACTATCTTGATTGTGATGCCACGAGCCATTTTGCAAGAGGCTGTAGTAAGGAGGTATGAGGTGAGGGTTGTATAGGGTGGATAATGAGGTAGCGATACAGTGGTCAAAGGCTATTTTGGCCTCGTGGATTGTAATAGAGTGTTTTTTCGTCAAAAAGACAAAATGAATTTGGATGTTTAGTGGATAAATCCCTTTAGAATTTCTATTAAATTTTTGGTTCTAACAGTGGCTCCATTTGGGGATAAGTGGTATATCAATCATTGCAAGAATCCAGAATATCTCTGGGAGAGCAGACCAAGTAGTATATAACATGGAATGGTTGAGAAAATGAGGCCAAAGAAGAGTGGTGGAAGTGGCATGAAATCCTATTCTACTGTGCATGGAAATGACATATTTCAAGAGGTTGGTTAAGAGTTTTCTATGCACTGGATACCTTTAATCCTCTATGTTCTTCAAGAAAAGAAGTGCTTTAGGAACTGCCCATGTATAGGAAATTCTTGTTCCTCTCCTGACATGTTTTGTAAATAATAAGAGTCCTCCCCTCTTTTTCCAATGATAACAAAGGGACCTAGCCATAAAGCTTCAAATTTTCCATGCTTTCCCTTTTCCCGACATCTGCCATTCCACATTAACACTAAATCATTCTCCTTAAATTTTCTATTTTTGGCTTTCTTATCTATTGGCATATGGATTGTAAGTGTTGTCATTGATCGCAACCTAAATGGCATCAACCGAAATGGCAAAAACCTAAATGGAATCAACCTAAATTGAATCAACCTAAATGGCATCAACCTAAATAGAATCCTATGTCTTACATTCGGTCTGCAACTGGAAGAATAGAGTAAAGAATAGGGCATCCGATTACAGGCATAAAATTTGATTTGAACACCTTACCGAACAAATATTTTTTGTTGTGGATCTCTGAGGAAGGTTTTTTTATTTTTTTAATACCTTGGTGAAGGATTTTTTTGATACGCACTCACTGGTACATGATCTAGAAGATCCGATGCACTAATTTTTTGGTTATCTATGCTAGAAGGCCAACCCAACGAAGTATAGTAATCACATATGTATAAGGAGTAATCAATTAAATATCTTCGTGCTCGATTAAGTTTTTTTTGGGTCCTCTCTTTTTATTAACCAAATTTGAGGGAAGCGCATAAATAATTAGTGGTCAATCTAGCTGATAAGGCAAGAGTCTGAATGGTAGGGTTATATCCTATTCCTAACACACCTTCCTCTGATTCAAACTATGCAACCAACATTGGGTCCTCTTGTGCTCTAATCTGGTCCAAAATAAACACCTTGGGCAATTCCATTCCTGGTATGATCAACATATCACTTTTCAATACTAATTCTCTTGCTTTCTAAGGGGTAACATTGATATTATCAATATTTAACTTTGCCAATGTTTGGGCCTGAATTTCATCTTGTTTTGAGTCATTAGCTCCTATGAGATTTATCTTCAATATTTCATCAAACTATTTCATTTTCATCTTGATCCAAAAATATTTAAATTCATTAGTGTGAATAAAATTTTCATCCTCCATAAACCGTAGAGAAGCAACTACTCTCTCATCATCCTGAATCTCATTTGCAGCTTCATCTGATATCCTAATTTTGGGGTCATGAGGTTCTTGAATTCTCTATTGCTCTACCACTTCTTTTCTCTCAGTTAGGGAAAGGACTGATCCCTCCTCTTCATCATCACTATATTCAGCCAATGATTCAATCTTCTATTTCTTGGCTTGGGGTTCATGTGTGGGAGATGGAGGAGATGGGTGTGAAGGTGATGGGGGATGAAAATATGATGTGCAAGCTTCATGTTGGTGAGAGGTAGGAAGCAGGATCAATCCCTCATCTTGAGTTCAAATTCATGAGATATGGACCTCTTTGTCAGTAAGGTCCTCTTGATCATATTATTGTGACCCTCTAGGTCACATACTCTTTCTTTTCTGAACCTAAGGGTATAATTAATCCTCATGAATCTTTATAGCTCGTCTAAAAAGTTTGATCCATCATACAACTCAAACACTATCAGATCAGGAAAGAATGTGCCTTTTCTCTGATTCCTCATTATATCATGCTCCATTCAGAGCATCTACCACATGAATTCCAAAAAAGACACTCTAGTAGGCACAATTTTTTGCAAAATATGTGGTGCTTGGTCACAACCGTACACCCTAATGATGGTATATTGTGGAATGAGGAACCAATCACAATAATTATGTGTAAATCCTTGGTCTATATTTTATTGCATTGGCCTCATCACCCTCATTAATGATTCAGGCAGTCTTGGTGTTGGGTTCCCAATAGCATCTATTAACCTTACAGAAAAATCATCTATAAACACAACAAAATCACTTTCTTTGCATATGTTGTCCCAAATATAACACCAATTTTGTATAGGGAGTATTAATCTATTCTCTTGTGTACACAAATTCATCCTTTTGGTCCATTTCATTTCATTCTGATATAAAATTAGCTGACATAACAAAGAGTATTTTTGGAAAGTAATGGGGGCCTTAGCCTCCCTGACTTGAAGCAAACCTTCATGAATTTTTTCTTCAATCATAGATGCAAAATAAAATTCTACATTTGATTCAGGATGCTGAATTATCATAGCCATCCTCATCAACCCTAGCAACACGTGTTCCTCTGCATCTACCCCAGTATTTGACACAATGCAAGGTAAGTGTTTCTAAAATACACTTGAAATTCAGCAACTTGAAAGGGTTCAACTTTAGAAGAAGGAATTGGGATTTTTCTATTATCATCACCCCTATTCATGTGCAAGGGGAGCTCATCACTTTGGTAGGTTCTTCTTAGTCTCTTATATTCCTATTCTAATTTCACCATATTCACCTCTGTCACAGCTTTCTTGTTCATATTAAAACATTTTATGATGGCCTCTCTATTAACATCAACCAAACACCCACCATTTGGAAGTTTGATAGTTTAAGTTGGGGTGTGGTAGTTGTGAGCAAGGGATTTAATTAAATCAGTATCAATAAAAACATTGGGAACAATTAGTTTGGCTAAGTCTAGGGTCCATGGGTTTGATGTTGGAACCTTGTCATTCCTATTTTGATAGAAGTACCAGTAGAGGTTACAACTCGACTGAGGTATGATGGGGTCTCTACAACCCTAAGCTAAGTCTCTGAAAATATTTTTGGACCCTTTATTTACCAAACCAAGAAACAAGGCAAGCAATGGGGATTGTAAAGAGGGTTCACTAGGCTTGGTTTCATCCTTCTTAGCTCATACTTATGCTTTCTTTAGTGTCATTACTGCTAATTCAATGAGTAGTGAATAGAGCTTGCTCATAAATATAGTTTGCCTCTAAGAATTCCTTTTTCTTCTATACCTCGAGCTTGTCCACACTTGATTTCCACTAATATGATTGAAAAATCTCAATCTACTTCATTTACCTCTTCATCGATATGCATTAATTCTCAAATCATAAATTCACATCATTCAAATCTTTTGCATCGAGCTTAGTTCATATTTTAAAGTTGAATGATGTGACTAGCATGTTTTAAATGTCACAACAGTTGCTTTACCATGTTACCTCACACCACTTTTCTATCCCCTATGGTACTATGATGTGCTTTGACTCTCCTTCATTGGCCTATTGCTATACTATGCATAGCTTTTGGTTCTCTTGTGGTACCATGATGTATCCCTCCTACACATATGAATATACCACTACACTGTGGGATAAATTTCATTCCTTTGCTTTCTATACTGCATTACCGTGGGCTACATTTATCCTTCATGTGGTATGGCGGTGTCTAATCTTATTGTTATTATCAAGTGTACCGCTCTATCAAGGGTCTTGTTTTGACCCTCTGCATTATAGTGGTTTCCCTTCATCACTATTCTTTATCTCACTACTCTACCATAGGCTAAGCTCTAACCCTCCATGGTATAGTGATAAAAGTATATAGTGTTTAATGGTCTTGACCATGATACCATGGGCCATATTTCAAGAGTTTGTGGTAAGGAGGTATGAGGTGAGGGTTGTATAGGGTGGATAATGAGGTAGCGGTACAACGGAAAAAGGATATTTTGGCCTCGTGGATGGTAATAAAATCATTTTTTGTGAAAAAGATAGCATGAATTTGGATGTTTAGTGGATAAATCCCTTTAGAATTTCTATGAAATTTCTAGTTCTAATAGGGTATTCTACTCGCCTTGACTGTGTGGGATGTTTGAGGAGTAGAGGAAACACTAATCAAAGGGCCTATTTTGGCCATGCATATGGAAATTGGAGGCATCAAGACACCTATCTACCTCTCATAGACTCGAGGACCATCCCTTGGGTAGTACCCGATCTAGTATTATATGAAGGTATGTATGCTTTGGTTGGATCGGTGAGGCTGCATAAGAATTCTATGCCCATCCCATATTTTCCTAAAATGTATCTAACTTCATTAACAAGACTAGCAACTCTTTCCATATTTGGTACTTTCTCCAAGTGATTTCCAAGATATAACAGTCTTTTGTCTAATGTCATAAGGTGCTCTTTTGAAATGTGTAAAACATCATCCTCATCCATAGATGAGGTTTTAGGGGATACTAAAGGAGTGGGTACATGAGTGGTCTCATAAAAAAACCCATCTTAGATGTCAAAATCTCCTCTTGAGAAAGACGACCGATAGTAAATCCTATGGTTAAGCTAGTAGTGACCTTCATCATATCCATTTGTAGGTGTCACATAATTCTTCTAAAAATATACCTATAGGTCATAGAATGGGTTATGATGCTCATAAAACCCCACAAACCCAATTATGCAATGGTCACTGAGTGTAAGGGAGAGATTCTTAGCAAAAAGGAATGGATAAATGTTTTTCACGTCGGGTTCACCAAAATGTAAAGGAGGGGGGCCAACCACTCCAAGGCTCTAGGTCATAGAGAGCCAAGAGTAGAAGGCTATCCTAAGCTACCTCAAGTTGGACAAGTGTTTATGATAGTGTTTGGTGCTAAGGGTAGAGAATGAAGAGAACTCTCAGTGCTTCTTGTCAATCTACTGACCCAAAATTTATGTTTGGACTAAGTGAGTAAGTCCCACATTGTGACTATCAAATCTCTACCAAAAGATAACATCACACAACAGGGATGATAGTGTGGTGCATTGGCATCTCACAAGTGCACTATCGTCCGTATGAGCAGACAGTGGAAAAGGGTAGTCAAGAGAACTATAAGCCTACTAACAACTTAGATACTAGAGTTTGAGGTGATGACAAAAGCAAGAAACAACAAAATAATTGAAATATTAAGGGAAATTCTATAAGAAATGACAAGCATGAAAAGGTGGCAGAAAGTCAAACTCACAAAAGGTCCAGTTCTCCCACAAGCTCCAAATGAATGAAGTACCTACACACAACAAAAATGGGAAAAATGTTAGGGTTGTTTCAGGGACTTGCCACAGTCAAACCCCCACTTTGGTGTTTTCACCTCCATAGACAACCATTGTAGCAACAATATAGAAAAGTGATAAAGAAACTATATAGGAAAGGAAAATATCGAACACTACAAGGAGCACTATGCTACTCAAGTCCAACAATAATGCAATAACTTAAGAAAATAATACCACCCTCAACTAAAGGAAATCAAGGCCAATGAGAGAGGAATGCATGTCCACAACCATAGAAAAGTTGACATGGCTGCATCGACACCAAAGGAAGTCTTGCAAGACACCAAGTTGCAACTTCTATGGTAGATCTGAAGAATGTTGTGATGTTGGAATAAAAGAGTTGATAGTGCAGTAAGTAGCCAAGAAGCATGACAGAATGTGTGAATTGTGAAGAATCTCTCCAAGAATGTCCAAAGGAATGAATGAGAATGAGAGAGTCATTTGAAGATCAATTTGAGAGGTAAATTTTCATTCAAAGGTTGGTTGAAGGGCGTAGATATGTTATGTTTCAACCCCAATGGAAAATGTAACACCTCTACAGATTCTAGAGGTAGGAATCCTATCAAGATGGCAGCATGGCACATAGACATCTGTGCATTGTGTGTTCGTCCCTGACATAAAATCCCCCACTGATAATATGTATATAAGTTTCAATTGGATGGAGTACAAATGAAGGATTTGGAATTACATTGTTAGATTTAATTTTTCTAAGGTGAAGGGTGTAAAAGAGGAACTTGCAAGGGGGGTGCAAATTCATGCCTATACAACATCTTCATCTATGGAATCCATCTTACTGTCTATTAAAATAAATGTATCAATAATTTCATCCTCTTGTGCCACAATACCTTCCCAAGTGGGAGAATTATTGGGAGAGAAACAAATAATATTCTCATGACATTCAACAATTGGATCTTCTAACACCACAATACCTTCTTCACAAGTGGGTAAGGTATCAAGAGAAGAATGACTATGATTGTCATGATGGTCCATGATTGCATCCTCTTGCACCAAATTTTTCTCACAAGTAGGGAATATGTTGGGAGGTGAATGAAGATTAGGCAAAGTGATATTAAGAAATGTGTCAATGATTTCATTTTCTCGTGTTAAGATATTCTCATAATTAAGAGGGATATTATGAGAATAGTTACTATGATTATCACAATTATCAATAATTACATTTGTTGGAATGTTAGAAGCCATAGTGGATGATCTAGGTCATATGAACTCCCCAAGGGCATCATCTAACATGTCAAAGTCATCACAACTAAGATCTTGGTAAATATACAATATGTTTGTCGAAAGAGATCTAACATAATTAGATGACTATGCTTTCTCCAAGATTAATCATTAAATTTCAATTTCAGTATATGTTTATACATGTTAAAACTAATGAAGATGGAAACAAAATTTAGACCTAATGCAAGTAAAGATCTAGAAACTTGGTTCCAAATTATAAAACGAACAACGAGTATCAGTCTTTTTTGGAAAGTTTAGGCAACTTTTTATGGAGGATTGGGATGACGTAGGGTGTTTGTGTTCTGGTAGGGCTCTTTTTGAAATTTCAGTTTCAAAAGCACTAGTGACAATGTGCAAACCCAAGTTTTGAATTGATTTTATTGTTGTTTTATAAATTTTCATATTATGTAATGTGTTGTAAGAACCTAGGGTTTTGAATCTTTACAAAAATGAAACTAATCTACCCAAATTATGCAATGCTTTAGAAAATGTAAATAATTTTCCTACAGATTTGATAATTTCCAGTGCTAAAATGGAAAACATTCTTTCAAAATTTTATCAAGCTAAGAAAAATGACTTTATTGTACGTGCAAAAGCACTTTTTTTAGAATTTCAAATCAGACATTTGCAAGCAAAAACAAACTAAAAATACTGAGACATAGACCTATGAAAATTTTTTTTGAGCCACCGCTAGCAGGATAGAGGTTCCCAAGGGCATCTGAGTCACTAATAGAGGTTCAAAAAAGTGAAAAAATGAATGTTTATTAGATTTCCTATAGTTTTTTTTATGTGTGCAAATAGGTTTGACAGTGAACTTTTTCCTGATTTTGGTCTATTTATGATTGTGAAATTGAAATTGCAAGTGTGCAACAATGTTGAAAATTCTTGAACCATAAATGCAAATTTTGAATGCAAGTTTCAGATCTAAGATGCAATAATTGAGTGATTCCAAGATGCAAAATTATAAGAATGGTGATTTGAAACAAAACAATGCAATTTTTGACTTTTTTGACCTAACTGAAAGATGCCTAAATAGATGCAATCATAAATTTCAGATTTTAATGACCTAATGAATGTAATTTGAATGTAGGTCTGATTTTAAATTCTTGAAATTAATCCTATTACAACCAATGATGCAATATGAAATACATTCTTTTATTTTTTATGATTTTTTATGATGTAAAAATGAAACCCTAAATGAACAATGCAAGACAATGCAATGCAAAACCAAGATGTAGGGTTTGAAAGCCTTCTAATTTTAGAAGGTTTATGATGTCAAAATTTTAGGTTCATGAAAATGTAACATATAATAAAATGAGAACCCTGAGTTTAGTGTCCAAACCTAGAATCAATCTCTTCTTTTTTTAAAGATACATTAGGATATAAATCAACAAGGTGTTTATATTGACTTTCAACCATGAAAGTGAGCTCATCAAACCCAATTTTGATCCCTTTGAGCCTTAGAGATAGACTTGAATTGATTTTCTATGATTAACCTAATTAGATTATGTGCCCTAATATATAAAATGCAAGATTTCACCAATGCATAGACTGAAACAACAGTTTGCAAGCAAATCTAGGAAGTGAAAAGGACTTTGTACCTACCCATAAAAGTTGGTTATGATCACTATAGGAGGACAAAGTCATCCTAGGGCATATGGGTCCTTGTATTCTACGTCTGGTCTATTTTTGAGGTCCTTTGATGATACATCTGAGCTTCTAATTTCTAGTTATAGAGTTGTCAAAATAATATCAAATAATTTTGTAGGTGAGTTTTCATGAGTTGACAAGATGTAGGGCTTCAAATGCAACAATGAACCATTTGTATTCAATTTCCTTTCAATATTTTTCAAACCTAAAGCTTGTACATTCAAAGAAAGAAAAAATATTAGGTCATTTAGGGGATTGCCTTAGTCAAACCCCTTGTAAGTTTTTCCACTTCCACAATGACAATTTCAATGATAAATGATAATGGATAGGAAGGAATGCTGAAATAAAAAAGTGCTACAACTCACCACCCTTCAATTTCTTCCTTGAAGGATTGAAGTCATGCACATCACTTTAAGGTCTTGGATCTTGCTTTCTTGATTTTCTTTTTTTTTTTGGAGACCTACAAAAGGGGTTAGCCTTCACAAAACAGTGATAATATAACAACATGAACTCACATAAACTTTGATATGATGCTTGGATCTTGAATTTCTATAATAAATCACTAAAATTTTGCTCCTGAATTTCTCTTAAATGCTCTTAGTGTTCCCCTCTTGCTATATGAATCTTAAATGATGCAATAAGGTATTTATAGGCATTTATTCAATTTCCTAAAAATTATATTTTGATAGCCAACCTTTGCAAGTTGGGTTTCAAATGTAAAATGTTGACACTCACATATTAAAAATTAGGTCCCAACACCATACGAGAGATTAGACACCCCAGGGTGTCCCAGTCATGGCCCCATTTCTAGGACATGAGCTGCCGAGGTCAACACATTAAATGGATGCATTTGTTCAATGCTTACAATTTCTCATAAAGTGGTACAAATGGGCTATAAAATATAAAATTTAGGAAATTAGGGACCAAATTAGGCTCAATAATTTAGGTCTCCAAATTATTTAGTGCTTGAAATTCAAAACGGTTACACCATTGGAAAGGTCTCCATGGGATCTATTTTTAGTCCCTTAAATCAAATTCTTATTCTATTAAATTTAAAGGATTGAGGATAGCTTCAATCCCAAATTCCGCTTCGAATACCTCTAAAACTATGATTTTCTAGAACCTAGAAAATACAAAAAAAAAAGGATTTTCAATTTATCTCAATTTTTTCACCTCCTAACTACTCTAGAACATACTCAGACTACTCTAGATTAATTGAAAAAAAGGAAAAATATGAATTCAAAAGAGAGGATGAGATGGGGTCATGAGGAGACCCATGAGAATTTTATTCTGGGAACAATATTGGGAAGAAGTGAAAAATAAAAAAGCTCCATGAAGAATTGGGAAAGATTGAGGCAAAGTTAGATATATTAGAAAATAATATTGAAGAAGATGAGACAATATTTGAAAACCGAATCAAGAAGAATATCATTCTCTTAAAAGAGGACAATGAAAAGAAAAGTAGAGGAAAAGAGTGTTTCAACCCAAGATAGAAGAAGAGAGATGTGAGAGTGGCCCATATAGATGTAAATGAAGAAGAATAGAAGAGAGGAAATAAATAAAATAAGATTATGGACTTTGAGAGTCCTAAATTTGATGAGTAGACTGGTGAAGATAAGGATGATATCTTGTTGGAAGAAGAGATGAGAATGATTGATAGTTTATTTGAAAGGAAAATTTTGGTTGAAATTGATAAGAAGATGAATGAAATTGATGGGGATTTATTTGTTGCTGAGGTGGATAAGGGGTTTCAAATATATGGGAATAAAATAAATGAAGATGCAAATTTGTATGCAACATGTTTGTGCTAATAATTTATTGAAGATGCTATAGGTGAGAGATTCTGTACAAACTTAGTTGAAGACATGAAGATAATGATGAGAGTAGATATAGTAGATGAAAATCTCATAGAAAAGGATGATATGAAGGTTGCAGTTGAAGATGACACTAGAAATATTACAATGAAGAAAGAGGAGGTAAATTTGTTTGCATTTTATGATGATATTGTTTTGCATTCATTTGTAATATTGAGGGTTGAGGAGTATGGAGAAGAACATATGGAAATTGTTGATTTCCATGAAGTTGTAGAGGTAGATTTGTGTGTGTATGCTATATATTTGTCGATGTGTATGATGAGGTAATTTGGTGGAGGTGGTCATATTTTGGTTGGTCAAAACCCATAGAAGACGAGAAGAATAGTGAGATTATTTGGTGGAGGTGGTTGGATGATGATGGTGGGTTGGATCCCATGAAGGAGGATAAGAATGGAGAGAATCTTTGGAGGAGGAGGATGGTACATGTTGGATGTATTTCCACGAGAGGAGAGAAGAATGGAGTACAATTTTTTTGGAGGAGAGTGGAGCTAGTTCCAACAAGATGATAAAAAAAGAGGAAAAAGAAATCATTTCATGTGCACTTTGGATAGCAATGAAGTTCTTTGTACATTGATTGCAATCTAAAAGAATGATTCTACCATTCAAATCTTCTTTTTTGAACCTATTCTAATAAAATTCTTACTCGGCACGTCTAATGCAATATCATCTAGGTGCACTCACAATTGACATCACCCAAACATTATTTCAATTTAAGTTGGTACTTTAATTTTTGATATTTATTTTGGGAGTGCAATTTGGTTTTGGTTTCACAGTCTGTCAAAATAGGCTAGATGATATCTTTATCATTTTATTTGACAAAATTACATATTCTAATATGTGTTGTGGAGGTTTGTCATTTATTGACATGAATTTCAAATTGATGCTCAAAGGTCGGTTATTGTAAAAATTGAACAATTATTTTCATCTAGCTGTATTTTCATCTAGTTGGATGTAATTACTTTTATTGTTTTGTTGATAATTTTATTTTGATAAAATCAAGATATAGTTGGTCTCATTATTAGAAAATGGAAAAAAAGGTATTTGATAAATTACCTTATCAAATTTTAAAGCACCACAAAGCATGTGATGTTTGACAAATCACAAAAGAAGAATGAAGGGCTCGGCTAGCTAGAGACTTGACTGCCACAATGGGGAGAATAACAAAAGAGAATGAAAAGTCACAAAAATGAAGAGAGTAGATAAAATTAAATTATAAGAAGAATGAAATAAAAACAATAAGAGCGGCACATAATTTGAATCCAATAGGTATATATTGTAGATTTGAATGAAATCATAAGGGAGGCAATTTTTGTATGTAAGATGATAAAAATTCGTAGAATCTATAAAAGTGATATAACTAGATGAGTTACCTATTTGTAATTGTGAGTTTGGGTAAATAGTGTTTAAGGAAAGCTCAAAAAGTATATTTTGATAAAATAATTTTCTCGTTCTATGTAATATCCACATGATGTTTGAAATGTGAAATACTAGGTTGTCAAATTATCTTAAGTAGTCATAACATTAGTCTATTTATTTTTTAAAAATTTGGGTTGTTCAGAAAATTTATCTTGTTTAATGGTTAAATTCTTGTAAAATGATTGAATTTATAAATTAAGGTTTCTTTTTTGTTCAATGATTGGAAAATTAACCTTAAGGTATTATGTTAGTGTTTGGAGGCTTGTGAATTTGTGAGCTTCGAAATAAGAATTATGTAATTGGATTTAGCTTTTTCAATGTGTTTTGATAAGCCTTTGAAGTAATTAATCATAAATTTTAATGCAATAAACATCCTCTCTTTTTTCTAATTGACATACATATAATGATATTTTTTCAATGATAAAAGGATAATGTAGTGTTTTAGTTTACTCTCTATCCTAGACTACATCAAATGGTATTAGAGAAAATATTTCCTTGTGGTAAGGTATTTAGTGAGGCTCTATTAAATTTTTGGAGGTATGAGGAAGTCTTGTGATTGTAAAGGGTTGTGAGAGGAAATCATGACACTAAAATGACAACACAAAGGGTTTATCTTTAATACAATTTTGTTTGAACATCTTCCATAAATTATGTACTAGGTAGAAGGTGTAGAAACATCCAACACTAAGTGAATAGGACTAGATGTTATTAGAGAGTCTACATATTCCAATGATAGTGTTGATTATATGGAACATGCAAGGTAGTTGTAAGAAAATTTAGTTGTGGGACAAAATGTGTGTTTCTTTATTATTGGCATTCTATGAGTAGTTGTGTCAAGATATCAAGTAAAGAAAGTGGGTTGAACTTGAAGAGGTCAATGAGAATTATATTTATAAGAAGGATATAGATGACTTGGTTGGGAAAGGATCTTGAAAATATGAACCTTGCAAGAGGAAGTTTGGATGATTCTAGTGAGATAAAATATTAAAAATATGATAAAATAATATCTAAGAAATATGATGTGTAGGATGATCCCACAATAGTGGTTTATAATTTTTGGTCAAACTGGACATTGAAATTATTATTTTTAACTAAATCTTCACATTCAGGCACCTATAGCGGCTAAACTGTGAGGAATTTGAAGATGATGCAAACTAGAGTCTCATCACATTTTTTCTGTAGATTCTAAAATTATATTTTTAATCATATTGAACTTCTTTTAATATCTCCCACGAAAGCTATTATTTTTCTTCAGAAAACAACATTTTTAAAAATTGATGCACATTGTATAACACATATTTTTTTTTTCATGAAGGATAAAATTATAATTCTTTCAAATTTAGATTTGTAACTCTGATATCTAGTGCTTCCACTTGGTTAGATAGATTTTTATTCAATATTTTTCTTTAATCAAGTTTCAAAGTCAAACCAATTATAATTCAGACACAGCGCGACCGTATAATGCGTAAATTTTTTTGTATATATTGAAATTCAATTTATTTTTATTTTTTGGATCAAGGACTTCAATATCTGGTGCACTCATATTTTTAATTTTTTTTTTTGGTAATTTACTATTTTTCCACATGTGCAAAACATAGAACTTCATTTTCGATGAAAAACCTATGTTTAATAAAGCTAAAAAATAAATACATAAAAAAAAATATTAAAATTATATTCATTGGATAGCACATTCTGAGGACTACCATAATCATTTAAAATAAATTTTAAATTAATTTGTTTGATCCCCTAAAAGGTAAATCAAAAGTGATGTTTTATCAACATTTTGATATGTGTAAAAGAGACTCATTTATAGGTATGGTTTAAAATTAATGGGGTTTTATCCAAGGAGGTTTGATCTAAGGTGGTTTGATCAAACCCTCTTCAATTGGAATCCTTAAAATAAATTTTTTTAAGGCTTAAATCATTATATTTTCTAAAAATATGTGATTTCAACAAAAATCAGTTCCTCTTAGAAATTGTAAACTAGCTTTGTGGGATCATTAGAGGAAAAATAATGAAGTATTATAGCATAAATATTTGTGAAGAGTGGAGTTTTAGAGACACATGTTTAAAGAAGAGAAGGATATGACCATACTATTTTTTTACTAGAATATATGAAAAAGGTGGTGAAGGTAGACAAAGTGGATGTTTCATGGAAGGTAAGATTAGTGCATATGAATACACATGATGAGAGATAAGTTGAAATAATAAATGCTATTGTAGAAAATATAGAGAAAGGATATAAAAAAATAAAATTGAAGTACCAATTCATAGCCAAGGAAAACAATCGTTCTAGAGTTGATTAAATGAGTTAATTGAGGAAATCATGAATACTAAAATTTGATAGCATGAAAACTAGTTCTACTCAACTAGTTGGCATTTACTTAGTTGTCCTCTTCACACTAGTACTTAAGCTCACTTAGAGATATTTTTATTTTTTGTCTCACCTCGTAATTGCACTACATATTCCCTCACAATTATCCCAAATGTACCCATATGTGTCAAAATATTTGGAGGGGTAGTCAATATTCTATTCCTACCTTATTTATTCCTCACTATATTACATTTACAAGAAGCATATTGTACATTTAATACACATTTTTAATGAGTATTGACATTAAATATCATTTTTTATTAATCTCTTTGTAGAAGCTTTATTTGATTTTGTAGGGATATTTTTATAAGTTGTGTTTCTATCATGGATTATAAATTTCACCAAGATGTTCAAAGTGCTGGGAAAGTCTACCTCAATTTTTTGGTCTTTTCCATTGAAGACTTAGGCATTTTCTTCATGTTTGTGGCCTTTACCACCATACTGCTACCTGTTCTTTCCTTGGTGGCACGGTTGTGCGATTTATTGCTTTACCATGGGCCACTCTATCTAGCAATTGGGCGATGCTACCGCTATACTGTAGAGGTCTCTTGGAGGTGGTGTGGTTGCATGGTGAGCAGGTAAGTGGCAGAGGTTTGGCTTGCTGCCATACTACGGGGTACTCTTGTTGGTGTCAAGGTAACGCGGTGAACAGAGTTGTGGTGGCGAGCTAGCAAAGGAAGCAGTTACTGCCCTAATGCAGAGGCTTATTCTTAAGCCATGGTGGGTGCGGTAAACCATTGACGGTTTGTGGCAACGATCTAGTGGGGGTTATCGCCCTACCGTGGTCAGTGCTTGGAGTGACTACGGTGGCTGCGGTATGATCACTGGCGATCTTCCAGAGCGGTTACCAACTTTTGGATAGTGTGGCTCTCTCGTATGCTTGTGCATGACTATGGTGTTGGAACTGGTCTGAAATAGACCTGTTGTTCCTGTGTGCCTATTTCTTGCACTTGCATGGTTCAGATTCATGTCTTTGGCTCTAAAGGTTTTTTGTAGACTTTCCTAAAAAGTCTATGTTGCATTTTCAGGTTCTTTCATTTTTCTGGTTAACTATGATGGTTGTGTGCAGAATCTTGAGTCATCTAGATGAGTAGTGAATATGAAGATGCGTAGGTGTTTTGGAAACACTGTGGTTTTGCAGGTTTTACACGACCAAGAAAAAACTTGTGGTTTTTGGAGCTACTGTTCAGCTATTTTCTAGACCCTGGCTTCTGGGGTGTGATTGTATGATATAGTTGTAGTTCAACATGTTTTGAGGAGGTGTGATGTCTTATTTGCATGGGAGTGTTGGTATGAGTTTCTCTTTCAACATTCTTGTGGTGTTGCTTGTTGCTTACCTAGACTTTGGTGCTTGAGTTGTGGATGTGACTACAAATTGGATCTGTTGTTGATCTGGTTTTTAAGTCATGCTTGTTTGCTTTGGTTGTTCTCTTTGATAATCTCAATTTTGCAGTTTACAATGTGATGATAGATTTTCAATTTTTTCATTTGGTTGCATCCATGAGTTATGCAATGTTGTGGGTTTTCCTTACCTACATGTTTTTTGTGAGACAACTCAGAAGTGGACTGTCAATATCCATGAGGTTGTAACTATGTGGTGCAGATCTATTAGCTGACCTTGTCTGTGGTCACTTGTGCATTGGACATGGTTTTTTTGAGATGAGAGGAGGAATGGCATTTGAGTACCTAAATATTAAGTGATGGGTACCTAAATCATGTGAATCATGGTGTCATGGAGAGCTTGTTACACTAGCTAGAGTAGGATTTTGTTAGTGATGGTGTGGTCTGTGTGATCTAGTAATCTTGGTGTTGTTCGGTGTTGTTGTCTGATGGACATGTTGTCATTTTGTACCTAGAGTTTTTTAGATTAGCAGATGGTTGGTCATGATGCTTGGAGAGCTCAGTGTCATAGTTTAGTGGGAGCTTTAGTAGTGACTGTGGATTCATCACTTGGTGGTGAATGATCTTCTTTGGTGTTACAGATGCTTCTTGAGGACTCTTAGATCCTATTGCTGCAGAAGAGTTCTTTTGCATTTGCATGGTCACTATTTGAACATGTGCAACATCTTGAAGCCATAAAGGACCTTGGTTGTCTCTGGTTGAGATGCAGGTGGTGCTTGACAGGTGATGTTGGTTTAGAGTTTTTTGCTTTATGTCATGGTATACTCTTGTATTAGAGTTTTGGCATGCTGCATTGGCTCTTGAGACCATTGCTTATTCACTTGAAGCATGGTATCTCCTAATTGGGATGTGTAGATCATGGTGTCATGATAACTTCTTGCCCTAGGTTTGGAGCTTTGACAATGATTTGGTGTTTCTCTTTGCTTTGAGTACATTGGTCATATGTTGGAGGACTTCATGTTTATTGCAGTGATGCAGTTTTGAGTTAGCATGAGATGATAGGTGTTGGTGCTCATGGATGCATGGAGAATAAGGTGAGGCTCGAATTATTTTGAGAATTTTGTTGTTACAACTGAAAGTCTGCGTAGCCTGCACCTTGGTTGAATGTGAATTCAACAAAGACCTTGAAGGAGAATGCTCTTGAGTAGGTCATGAAAACTTGTATATCTTGGATGAGCATGTTTTCTTTTCTCCTTGTTCTGCTCGGCAGTGTTCCAGTGAAAGGTATTTTCCCATTATACTTTTCAAGTGTGTTATGCTTTATCTTTCATTCATATGAATCTTGAGTTATTTTGAGATTTTGGAGGATTCATAATGGAAGGTTGATAGCATAGTGGATCTCGTTGTGCTTTTGAGGACTGATAGGAGATGGTTATATGGGTGAGTCTGATATTCTTTGAAGTGCTTACATCCATGGATCTGTTGGGTGTTGTTTAGGATTTTCCTTTGGGATGTGAAGAAGATCATTCTTGACACAACTGGCATATAAAAGTGTTTGTAGAAGGGCATATTTTTTGATTTTTTGTTTCTCTCTAATCTAGTCTTGTTCTTCTTGATTGTTCTTTTGACTTTAGATGTGAGTTGACTTTGTGGTGCCCAGTTGGTCACAGTTTGTGTTCATGTGTTGTCACTTGGGTGATGACACGAAGGTTCCTATGCATCTTTCTTCATTTAGGTTTGGAGGAGTTTGGAAGAACTATGGAAGATAGTTGAGAGAAATCTTTCTTGCAGCAGGTGTTTGCAGGTGTTGTAGATCAGTGTGGATGTTCCTTGGAACTACATGGTTACTCACTTCTATGTGTAGGGATTGGTGGAATTATTATGCCTAGATCATGTGTGATGGTTCTTTGTTTGCATTCATCTGGACAATACTCTTGCAGTAGGAGTACCTGGACGTGTTTGGTCTTTTGACTGGTTGACACAGGGTGCTTGTTTGTTGTTGAGATGGGTGGTTTTATGATGGCATGAGTCCGTTGTTGATTATCATACCTTTGAGGTATGGGTGGTTGTACGGATTAGCACGAGATATGTGTTCTATGTTCAACCATGTGGGTTTGGTCAGCTGGATGAGGACAGTCAGGTCACTATTTGTTGTTCTGGCTGATTGGTGTTCTTATTTTGGAGAGTCGTAGTCTGTGTCCTATTTCTTGTGCTCGCTTTGGTGCCTTATTGTTTGTTGTTTTTTTTATTTTTCCGCCTGAAGGGTTATTTTCTTTCGTTCCTGAGATAGGTGCATTTACGCCTTGGCTTGTTCCTTTTCCTGCCTTGGATGTTTGGAGCAGTTGCCTTAAATGGTGGAAATTTTGAATGTCATTTGTAGTGGTCTTGGTTGGAGGGTGGGAGCATTGTTGTGGTCCTTGTTCAGATGTTTGGAGGAAGCCTGAAAGTCTTTTGCAAGTGGGAGATTGTTGGGAAAGTCTACCTCAACTTTTTGGTCTTTTCCATTGAAGACTTAGGTGTTTTCTTCATGTTTGTGGCCTTTACCACCATACCACTACCTATTCTTTCCTTGGTGGCACGGTTGTGCGATTACTGCTTTATCGTGGGCCACTCTTTCTAGCGGTTGGGTGGTGTTACCGCTATACCGTAGAGGTCTCTTGGAGGTGGCACGGTTGTGTGGTGAGTAGCTGATTGGTGGAGGTTTGGATAACCACCATACCGTGGGGTGCTCCTATTGGTGGTGAGGTAACACGGTGAATGGAGCTGTGGTGGTGAGCTAGAAAAGGAAGTAGTTACTTCCCTACCATGGAGGCTTATTCTTAAGCCATGGTGGGAATGGTAAACCATTAATGATTTGTGGCAACGGTCTGGTGGCAGTTACCACCCTATCGTGGTCGATACTCAGAGTGACCGCGGTGGCCGTGGTATGACCACTAGCGGTCTGCTAGAGCGGTTACTGCTCTACCATGGTGAGACCTGGCGGTCTCCATGGTAGCATGGTATGACCGCTGATGGTCTGCTGGGTGGTTACTACCATACCACGAGGCAATGCCAATAGGGCTCTAGTAGCATGTTGGGAAGGAGAGATGGAGTACGGTGAAGTCTTGGGTGAGCTCAAGCGAGCTCACCGCCATACCGTGGCTGGGTCGAATGGACTCAGTGGCAACATGGTAGGAGCTCAGACGGGCTCGAAGCTCGGTTGACTGAGTTGGAATTGACTATCAGAGTGACAAAAAATTGAGATGGTGACACATGGAAGATCTTTATGATCTGGTTGGCCGAAGCTTTATTTCTTGATTACGATTGGGCTACATTATTTGATGGAGGTTGATGAACATTTTTCAACAACCTCTTTAATGTTGCATGACTCGATGCATGTTGTTTGAGCAGTGCATGTTATCAGTGAAGTATGGGTGCTTGTAGGTGGATAATTTATTATCCTAATGACCATTGCTGGCAAGGATGGACTGAATAGGTTGGCACATAGTATATGTATTTTGGTGTGCAGATCAATACAAATGATGAGCAATAACAGAGAGAGGTTGAGAGTGTTTGAGCGGTTCAACCATGAACACTTAGACTCTCAAATCTTGTAAGATGTGAATCTATGAGGCCAAGAGGTTGGGTTGGCCATGAGGCTGGTTGTGAGAGTCATTTGTGAGGAGCTAAAGGGAATCTACATAGTATGTCATGAGGAAATTGCAACTGTGTGAAGATTCTATTATGTGTTGCCTATATTCTTTCTCTAGATGAATAAGATGTAATCTCGTAAAGTGCATAGCTTTGGTTTTGTATTCTAACCGTTTTTGTTACTAAATAATACATGTGAGTTGAGTGTTTTGGAGGGTGGGGTTTTTTACCCGAAAGGGTTTTCCCCACGTAAAATTGTGTGTTCATAGTTTTTTCTTTCATGGTTGTTTTATTCATGTTCTTGAATCTTTGCTTGTGTTGAATCTGTTATTTTTCAAGCATCTACTTTCCTTGGTAGGATCAATGGGGGATCAACTGTGTCTGTTTTCGCTTTATGTCATAGTTGGTTGTGTCTTTGTTGTGATTTTGAATTGAAATCACTAAGGCACTGTTGTCTTAGATGCCTATCTTGATGACAGAACTGAATCCGTATCCCCAATACAAAGTTTAATAACTCTTACAATCCAAAGGATTATGAAAAAATGTTATGTGAAAAACTATAATTTATAGGGAATATGAATAATTTATCTCTAGGAAAAAAATTAATGAATAAATATGGATCATTGTATTGCATGTATCCAAAAACCTTTAATTTAATGTTATGAAGTATAGTTCACCTAAACAAATTTGGGATATATTAAATAAACTATTTTGTACATAAGATAAATTTTTTGCTCTTCAATGTTGAATTGATGAAATTATCCCCTAATTCCTTTCCTTTTATTGAATAATTATTGTTTAAGTTCAATTATCTACTTTCACATTTAGAAGGCTGTATCAAATAAAAATCATATAAAGAATGCATGTTCTTGATCTTGTCTAAGTTTTAGGTCTTCTCTTCTACATTTTACTCTATAATGGATGCTCTTGGTTTTAAATTTAAGATGCCTACTATTGATAAAAATTTTGATACTCATGAGGTAACAATATAAGATACTATCCATAGAAATGATAAACTCCTTGAAATTTCAGAAATTAATGGCACAAAAAATTAAGGGTAAAGGAAATAAATTTTTAAAATCTTATAATTTTTTTACTTCAAAAAGTGAAAATCCTTCCAAGTAGAAGAAAAAATATAATAAGAAATTCACTACCACTTCTAGTTCAAGTGAGTGTCCCTTCAATAAAAAGAATGAAAATAGTGATCCATATTCCTTTTGTGTAATACAATATTAATCACATATTTTTTAAAAGGATGGAAGAATTGGAAGAGGCCATGAAGAAACACAATATTCCTATTCCCAAAACTAGTAAAGGTCAAACACTTATAACTAAATATTTAGATACATCCATAGAGAGTTTAATATTTGAATTAGGATCCTTTCATCACACAACTAAATCACATGATTTAATTAAGTCCATTTTTTATAGCTATACCTCTTAAATTTTAGTGGATAGTTCTACATAGATTAAAATTTTATGATTAAGTATTATATATTTGATAGATGGTTATGTAGACACTCAAAATTGGTTTATGCCTATGTCGCAAAACCTAATTTTAACATTTATTTTAAGTCACATTTGATGTTGAGCATTTGTGACATTGTGTCATTCTTCTCCTTCCATTTCATTCCCTTTGTCTCCTTTTCAAACCTAGCAAACTTGTTCAATAACATTTGGTCTTGAATCATCATGATCGGAAATTTTATTATTTCATCAATCTATCCTAAATCAACCTTTGTTGATAATTAATTAGTGATTAATTATCAACCTCTTTATCAATCATTTTCAATCAACTCAATTAATCTCTCTGTCAATCATTTTCAATCAATTTTAATCATCATTGTCATCTCTTGTCATTACCAATTTCTTATTCTTATCAAATCATTATCATATACTAGGTCTTTTTGATCTCCTAATCATTTTCACTCAATTTTAATCAAATTTGGTTAGTTGTCATTATTTTTTCATGTTTGCCGATTAATTGTCTTTATCAATCATCCTTGGGACCTAATTCAACATTAGGGTTGGAGTTTTGAATCATTTTGATCATTCTTCCCTAGGATGAATAATTAAATAATTATTGAATCCCCTTTTACTAACACGTCCCCCTTTTTTTTTAATAAATAAATGAATATTTATTTATTCCTTTCTTCTCACAATTTATTATTTTATAAATTGGATAATTAGGAAATGAGTGGAATTAATAATTTTGAATTATTAATTCCACCTCATTTCTCCCTTTCCCTTTCCCACAGATCCCAATGAACACCTGCAAGAAAATAACTATCACCAAAAGGAGATCAAGAGGCACAAGAATGTTGCTCTGCAAACATGAAGCAAAAGATGCATTACCCGAGAAGTGAATAATTACAAAGAGATCAATCCTTAAGAAAGAAGATCAAAACCTAAAGTGAAAACCCTAGATGAATATTAAATTAGCATGTGAAAAGTGTCAATATCATAATGAACAAGACAACATGAATAATTTAATAATGCAAAATAAAGATTCCTAAGTTTAGCTTAAGTGAAATAAAGTAAAGGTGACTTAATTAATTAATCAACATGATTAAATTAATCAAGTAAACAACTGATTACTCTAACACCCTCCCTTAAGATGAACTTAGGGAGAAGATAAAAAACTAAGGATAAATGCATGGAAGCAAAGATGGGTCCCAACAACAAGGCCTGATGAGGTACTCATGTACAAATGTAAAAGATCCCTCACAACACCAGAAAAGAAGATCTGAATTTGACTGGAAATAACAAGGACCTAAAAAAAATCTCCAAAAAATACCTGCACCATTGGAAATTACTTTGAATCCTCTTTTTGATGAGATCTTGTTTTCCTGATTTCGACACCGTGGGCAAAAGTTATGGCTCCTGGAAGAAAACTTCCCTCAAAGGGAAAAAAGCACAGACAACTAGTTTAAATTTGACGGCCAAATGACCATTGTACAAAAAATATGGGGTTAAAATTGATGATCAAATGGTCATCATCATATTTGTGCAATTTTCCTTATTTTTAAAAAAAAGTTTTTAATATTAAAAAAACAATTAAAAAAATACATGTAATTTTTTCTTTTTTAAAGAAAAATTAATTAAAAAATTTGTTTTGGGTCGTCGGTCGGCAGACCTGCTGCTGGATGACACAACTGTTGCCAGCAGTACAAGGCCCATAGTTTTGCATATGTAGGTACCTGCAGGTACCCTATACAAAGGTCGGACAAGCTTTTAAAAGGATTTTTTTGATTTAAACCTTATTTTTTGTGTTTTGATTTTTAAATAAAAATAAATAAAAAACTTTACAATTATATTTTTAATTTTCTAACAAAAAAAGGAAAGCCAAAAAAAAAAATTTTTTACTAGGGCCTGAAATTTTTTTTCTCGATCCGCATGCAGACAGTCGTACGAGGTTTTACAGACAAACTGTTTTTGCCTCAGAGGTCAACTGCTCAAATTTCAATGATTTCACAATCAATCTTAAGGTTTTTGGCCACTGTGGATGCAATGGTGAGGTCTGTTTGGGCTCAAAATGCTCCATAATTGTAGGTACCCTTTGGATTTGGTAGAAAATCCCTTTCTTCAAACCCTCACAGATCTGATAAACGAAAACCAATTTTGACAAATCAAAGGTCAATCTTGACTATTATGGTAGCTTTGGATTCAATGGAGAGGTCTGCTTTGACCCTGGATGCACTCAAAAACTACTTCAAGGAAAGATCTCACTAAAAAGGAACAAGAAGCTTTCAGATCTGGAGCTCTAATACCATGTAGAAGTTGATAAAAAAAAACCCACAGATCCCAATGAACACCTACAAGCAAATAATTGTCACCAAAAGGATATCAAGAGGCACAAGAATGTTTCTCTTCAAACATGAAGAAAAAGATGTATTACCCGAGAAGTGAATAATTACAAAGAGATCAATCCTTAAGAAAGGAGATCAAAACCTAAAGTGAAAACCCTAGATGAAGATTAAATTAGCATGTGACAAGTGTCAAGATCATAATGAACGAGACAAAATGACTAAGTTAATAATGCAAAATAAAGATTTTCTAAGTTTAGCTTATGTGAAATAAAGTAAAGGTGACTTAATTAATTAATCAACATGATTAAATTAATCATGTAAACAACCTATTACTCTAACATTTTCCTCACTTTGAAATGCAAGTTTCCCTTCTAACTCATCTCTTCATTCAATCTCGTCTGTTGGATTGATTTTTTATCTTGTCCACTCGCTCCTTTTCGACAATCAATTAACATTCTTCACTTCTTGCTAACCATTCTTCTCTTTCATCATATGTCATCTTTCTAAAATTATTCTTCTTTTGAGAGGTCCCTTATTCCTTTCATTCATAAACAATCTCTCGAGGGGGAATCCTACTTCCATTCCTTGGTATACTAGGGCAAGATCTTTCACTTCTTTTTTGAAACAATTCTCTAAATTGCATTGTCTCAAAGAGGGGGGAAATGTAAACACTCAAAATTGGTGTATTCTTGTGTTGCAAACCTAATTTTAACATTTATTCTATGTTGTATTTGATTTTATCATTTGTAACATTATGTCATTCTTCTTCTTTCATTTCATTCCTTTTGACTCCTTTCCAGCCCTAGCGAACTTATTCAATCACATTTGGTTCTCAATCATCATGATTGGAAATTTTATTATTTGATTAATCTATCTTAAATAAACCTTTGCTGATAATTAACTAGTCATTAATTATCAACCTATTTATCAATAATTTTCAATCAACTCAATTAATCTCTCTATCAATCATTTTCAATCATTTTTAATCATTATTAGCATCTCTTGTCATTACCAATTCCTTATTCTTATTAATTCATCATCAAATCCTAGGTATTTTTGATCTCCTTATCATTTTCACTCAATTTCAATGAACTTTGGTTAGTTGTCATTAATTTTGTCATTTTTTCCAATTAATTATCTTTATCAATCATTGTTGGGGCCTAGCTCAACATTAGGGATGGAGTTTTGAATCATTGTGATCATTCTTCCCTAGGATGAATAATTAAATAATTATTCAACCCCCTTTCATTTACATGTCCCCCTTTCTTTTGAAAAAATAAATGAATATTATTTATTCCTTTCTTCTCACAATTTATTATTTTATAAATTGGCTAATTAGGAAATGAGTGGAATTAATAATTTTGAATTATTAATTCCATCCCATTTCTCCCTTTCCCTTTTTCTCTCTAGTTTGTCATAGTTTTTTTCATAGTCTTCTATGACGCTCGTTTGAGTTTCAAATGGAATGATTTGAGTGTAAATGAAATCTTCAATTTTCTTTTTTACTTAAATCTATTTTCCTCACTCACTTTTAAATGCAAGTTTCCCTTCTAACTCATCTTCCCATTTGATGTTGTCTGTTGGATTGATTTTTGAGCTTGTCTGTTTTCTCCTTTTTGACAATCAATTAACATTCCTCACTTCTTGCTAACCATTCTTCTCTTTCATCATATGTAATCTTTCTAAAATTCTTCTTCTTCTTTTGAGAGATCCCTTATTCATTTCATTCATAAACAATCTGTCAAGGGGAAATCATGCTTCCATTCCTTGGCATACTAGGACATGATCTTTCACTTCTTCTTTGAAACAATGCTCAGAATCATATCGTCTCAAAGAGGGGGAAATGTAGACACTCAAAATTGGTTTATGCCTGTGTTGTAAAACCTAATTTTAAAATTTCTTCTATAATGTTGTATTTGATGTTTATCATTTGTAACATTGTGTAATTCTTCTTCTTTCATTTCATTCCTTTTGAATCCTTTCCAACCCTAGCGAACTTGTTCAATCACATTTGGTCTTGAATCATCATGATCAAAAATTTTATTATTTGATCAATCTATCCTAAATCAAACTTTTCTAATAGTTAATTAGTCATTAATTATCACCCTCTTTATCAATTATTTTCAATCAACTCAATTAATCTCTCTATAAATCATTTTCAATCAGTTTTAATCATTATTGTCATCTCAAGTGTCATTACCAATTTATTATTATTATCAGTTCATGATCAAATCCTAGGTCTTTTTGATCTCCTTATCATTTTCACTTAATTTCAATAAACTTTGGTCAGTTGTCATTAATTTTATCATGTTTTCTGATTTATTGTCTTTATTAATCACCATTGGGATCTAATTCAACATTAGGGTTGGAGTTTTCAATCATTTTTGATCATTAATTAAATAATTATTCAATCCCCTTTCAAAAACATGTCCCCCCTTTTTTTAATATATAAATGAATATTTATTTATTCCTTTCTTCTCACAATTTATTATTTTATAAATTGGCTGATTAGGAAATGAGTGGAATTAATAATTTTGAATTATCAATTCCACCTCATTTCTCCATTTCCCTTTTTCTCTCTAGTTTTTAATAGCTTTTTTCATAGTCTTCTATGACGCTTGTTTGAGTTTCAAATGGAATTATTTGAGTGTAAATGAAAGCTTCCATTTTCTTTTTTACTCAACTCCATTTTCATCACTCACTTTTAAATGGAAGTTTCCATTCTAACTCATCTTTTGATTTGATCTCATCTGTTGGATTAATTTTTGATCTTGTTCATTCACTCATTTTTGAAAGTCTATAAATTGGGCTCTCATCTCCTCATTTGAGGGATCTAATGAGCTTGCATCTGCGTTATTGTTTCAAATTGTGCAATCATAAGTTTGTTTTTTTCATTTTCTTCTAGTATTATTGCATGTCATGTTTTATCCTTGCTTCATAGGAATTTTCTCAATGAATTGAGCCAACATTTCAAATCAGATTAGAGAAGAAAGAAGTCCAATGAAGTGGAGCAATTAAAATATTATAAGGGCGGTTTTGAATTTTATATGTGTGTTTAATTCCTTGTAATGTTTTTTTATTCAATCTTCATTGAAGTAGGGTTTTGATTCTATAATTATGATAAATTCTCCCCTATAGGTTATATTTAGGATGTTCTCTATATTCTCAATATTTCTATCAATCTTTTCTTTATATACTATATATTTCATACTTGAGATGGAAGATAGTTAATTTCTCCCTACATGACATAGTTATTAGAGATTTATTTATAAAATTATAGTTTTGAGTAGATTTGATTATGGGTCTAGATTGTATAGGTTTCATAGTTTTGAGTCATCACATGGGTCATACCACATTGCCCATGTATATTATTTTTTAAAACATTGGCATGAGATTTTTGGATACCTTAATTATGTATCTATATCAATTCAGTATATAGAATATGGTACATGGTATTTTTTGGAAATATGTGTTGTCATTGATCTCAAATATGTTTGTTGAGAATTGTATATACTTTGAAGATAGTTGATGTGCAAAGATATCTATTGGTACAAGTCATAAATGCAATGCATGAGGAAGAATGGTGACCATTCTAATGTCTATGCGTGATGTGGAGGAGGATACACTTTTTCCAATATGTTTTTCACAATCCTACATTGATATTTTACCATTTTGGTGTATCACACCTAGAGATTAGTTGCAAAAGTTTTACTAAGACATTCACAGTGTATACTCTAAGATAGAGTCATGGTGTTTTGGTCCACATCCTTCCGCTAAGAAATTTGTTATCTTGTGGTTCAAAAGGTAAATTTTTCAAGATGTGAAGGTTTCATATTCAAGAATTCAAGGACCATTACATATTTTGCAATGAAAGTTATAAGTGACAGTATTCCGTTATGTGCTTTGGCAAACTATAGTGTTGATGAAGGCATGTTGGAATGTTTTACATTCATCCAAAATTGAATTTCTAGCCTTGTGATTTTTTGGATATGTTCAATGATGTTAAATTTATAATATATTGTTGTATCATGTTATTTGGTGGTCTGCAAGTATATTTCTCAAAGAACAAAGTACTACAGTTAGTTTTGGATGCTTAATTATTCCACATAACATGCTTATATTTTTGTACTAGCACTTAGTGATCAAATACTTAAAAAGAAGGTTGAAGAGATACTATGCATAGACTACATTGTTCACATCTTGGTCTACAAGTTGTTTTTAGTTTCTCCTTGGTGGTGTAAATATGAATAGTTGGAAATTGGGGAGAATTGATGTTGATTGAGTCGACAATATTGTTTCCTTCATCTAAGGTTGATCCTAATTGATTAATTTTTCTTTGTAGGATGTGTTGTGATGTATTTGGGCCCTTTATATCATGTTTTTATCCACAACTCATTTTCTCTTCATAATATATATATATGTTTAGAGCTGACCTAGATGTAGTATCACATGTTTTATTCCATAGATCATCTTAGAGCCGACCTAATTGATGTTTTGAGTTATTACAAAGGGTATTAATAGAATACAAAAATTAGTTGTGAATTTATTGTGTGATATTTTTTAGTATGTTGATGATGGTGTGTGTGAAGTCAATATGATGGAGTAATTGTGTGGAAAAAGGACTACAACATCAACATATGTTAGATGTTTCTTTTATAGAAGTTCATGTTGGTATTCTCATTGTAATTTTCATGTATTCTTCTATCAGGTAGTGAGCCTCTTTATAAGGTCCTTGTATCTTACCCTAAGGTTGTGTGACCTAGCTTGCAAGTCTTTAGGTAGTGTTCCTTAAATAAAATTGTAATTTTTGTAAGAAATGAGATTCATATATTGTGAGTTAAATCTCACCTTAGTTTTTTTCCCTCATTGGTTTTTCCACATAAAAATATTGGTGTCCTTGAGTGGTGCATGTTTTCATTTCTAAATTTATTTTAGTTAATGTGATTTGATGTTTAATTTTCAGATGAAATTGGTTAAGTTGTAGTATATGTTGATTCACCCCCCCTCTTATCATTTTGGTGTGCTCAACAATTGGTATCAGATCCAAGTTCCTTTAAAAATATTAACAATTGAGGTAGATCCTACACTTGAACACATGGGATTTGTGACAAAGATCAATGATATGTTTATTCCTTAGCCAAATCTAGAGTCAATGGAACCTAAAGGTTGCAAGATCAATCTAGAAGATTGTGATGTAGATTTTGGAGGAGAACTCTAGTTTTCTCTTGAATATTTGGATGAAGAAAGAAGATCGAATCTAAAATATGAGATCATGCTTTAAAAATTATAGGAGACAATTTCCAAATTGAATGCACAAGTGAGAAGATCAAAAGAAGAAATTAGAAAATTGAAAGCTCAAATAGGAGATAAAGGATGTGAAACTAAACTCAAGGAGGTAGAAGATGTGATATCCAATTTGAAAGTTAATGTTGAAGAAGGAAAGAGGATTGAGTAATTCTTGAATACCAAGCTCAATGATAAAACTATTGAATGTTCAAAGCTTGATGTCGAGACTGTCACTTTGAGAAAAGAGTTGGAAAAAGAAAAAGAGAAAATTGACAAGGTCTTGAAACTAAAAGGAGGCTCTTAAATTCTTGATGAGTTGATCAAATCTCAAAAGCAATCAAAAGAGAAATCTTTTCTTGATTTTGGAAAGGGAAAAATTCTTATAACGAGTGCATCTGCAAACTTGTATGATAACTTTTAAAAAAAAGGAAAGTTTGAAACAAATAAGGAGAATTCTTGCACTAAAGATTCTACAAAGAATGCATCTAGAGATGAAAAGATAGAAAAAGATATCAAGAAATAAGTTGGATTCATTCCCATCTAGAAACAAAGAAGATTCAGAGGTCTTGCACCTGCAAGATAACATGCTCCTACCAGGTTTAATCAATCTTTTCAAGGTCATTGTTTTCCTTGCAATAAATTTGGGCATAAGGCTATTGATTATAGATCTAGGAAAAGAAGGAATGATAACATGAGTAGAAGATACTTTGTGACCCAAAGATACAATTTTGTTTCATTTCATGGATATTTCTATGCATGCAACAATTTTGGTCACAAGGCTACAAAATGCAAAACTAAGGTTAAGAGGAACAACTTTTTTTCAAAGCACAACTTAGTGTGCTACAAATGAAATAAGGTTTTGCATATAGATTTTTTTTTTAGAAGTGGTTTTTTAAGGCCAATTGTTTAAAATTAGAGAAGGATGAAACCCTAAATCAATAAAAGAAGGGTAATGAAAAAGTTTGGAAAGAAAAACAAGCTCAAGAAAATGAGAAGGATAATATTAGGCCTATACATTCTATACAAGATCATAAGATAAATTGAAATAGAGAATTATGTCAAGGGGAGATATAATTTTCATACCCATTAGCCCCTTCAAAAGGACACTATGCTTAATATATTAGCATAGGAGAAGAATTGAATCAATTACTCTACCATGTAGATTTGTTGAATAATATTGAATCTATTGATGATGATTCCAAAGCAAGAGAATGTTTTTTAGGGGTGTGTTGAGCTTCATTTAAATATCCTTGTAATGACATAGAGGATCTAACATATGGTTTACCTAAAAAAGTACAAATGTATTTATGGTGGAAAGTTAGGGCTTTTGAAAGGCCTTTTATGTGGTTTTTGGATCACTTGATCTCATTTGGATTTGTGTTTGAAAGAGAAGAAGAAGAGTGCTTAAATTCTCAAGATATTCGTGTGAAACCCTAGTTGTGATGTTTGAATATTTCTAAAGGAATTATAATAGTGACACCTCAGATAATTGATGTTGTTGAGAAACCCAAGCCCAAATACAACAAGTTTCATTTCAAGGTGATGGAAGTGGAAAAGGATGGTGCATTCTCAAATGTTCTAGAAGATGTGTATTGTGAAGATATAAGGATTTACATTCATGCCTAATTGAATGAGATTGATCATACTTCATCCTTTGAAGTGGCCAGACATGAGATGTTGAATGAGAATGGAGTATACAATCCAAAGTTTACAAATATAGAAAAAAGGGTTTGGACATCTAAAAAGATTTTTCAAGACTTTTGCAAATGAAATGAATGGTTAAGAATTATTCTAAGTCACATTCATGAAAATTTTATTTGGCTAGACAAACCTTGATCACAAATGAAGCTATTAGGGTAGTTATTGGTCTTTGTGCCCCCAAGCTAGTCCTAGTGCTAAAATTTGTAAATAATGAAATGTTTATGGAGCTCACTGGTGCTAAATATGTTAAGAAAACCCTAATAGTAAAGGATATAATTGATCCTAGTGTTTGGTATGCATCAATAGGGATTTCATATAATATTTAATTCACAAATAAAGAAGGATTTGCCAATGTCACTTCAATTCACATTGAACATCAAATGCTAAAGGAAGGTGCCATCTTTGAACTATGTGTGCTATTGAGGGAGAAAATAATGAAGAAATTAAAGAGGACAAAAAAAACAAATTATAACTTCAAGTTTGGCTCCTTGATTATATGCCTTACTTTCTTCCTTTTGAATGAGTTACCTTGTTTTGAGGGTAAGATTTGGGATAAGCTCACTCTAGTAGTAGCATATATCAGACAACATATGAATTTTTTTCAAAATAAGCAAGCATATACCACTTTTTATCAAGGATTTTTCAAGAATTTGTAAACTGAGATGTATAGCTGATTTAGGATACCATCTAATTTGGTCCAAAAGTATGAGAATAAGGTAAATTTTATGGTAAGTAAGGATCATTGTTTTATGGAAGCAGTGGATCCTAGAACCTCATGGATTCTTGAGAAGCTTTATGAGGTTGAACATGAATTTGCACAAGGTTATATAGATATTCTATTTTCAAAACTTAAGGATCCCAAAGCAAAAAGATTTGGTACACATAGAGAAATCATGGATGAAATTTACTAGTGTAGTGTAGAATAAAGTATCCCTTTCCCCTTGCTTAATTTAGGAATAATTAATGATAAATTATACTTAAGGTCACCTTGATCTAGTGTTGTGATGAGTTTTACACATCCACATTAGGTCTTGGGACCTTTTTAAGCTAAATAAACTTAACTCTACCTTAATTTAGTGTTTTAAAGTGTATTTATGTACACCTTCACATTAAATTTAGGAGGCTTGTAAACTAGGTGGACATAATCTAGTGTTGTAATATGTTTTAAACATTCACATGGGATTTAAGGCCCTTCTAAGTTAAATAAATCTATTTTTTCCTTAATTTAGTGTTTCAAAGTGTATTTATTTACACTTTCACATTGGATTTTGGGCCCTCTTGTATTCATGACCTTTATATCATTATTAATAGGCCCTTATGACCCCATATTGTGCATCCCAAGGAATATTTTAACTAAAAACTTGACAAGATCAACATATAACCCTAATTCCTTGTCTCTCTAACATTTTAGGACTAAAAATAGCCCTTATGGGACACATTCACCCAAGATGGCGAATGAGTCACATTTCGCCTATTTTAAGGTTTTGAGCAAGAAAAATGGGTTTTTAATTCAAATTTCTTCCATATTGGCCTTGGTGATCAAATTAATAATCATTTGGGTGTATTTCCTATATAAATAGGCTCCAATATAATTATTTCATCATGAATTCAAGTTATCAAGTCAAACAAGCAAGAGTTAAGCATTCCAAGTCTTCACAAGGTCATCAAGATAGCTTTTAAGATTATTTCTAAGGCATTCAAGGGAAAAATCCTTCATCAATTGTTGCAAAAATTCAAGATCCATCATCATGTCAAGAATATCAAGCATAAACCATGTTGTTAAGATAGTTTTGTGATGTAGCATGAAGATCCAATACCAAGCATTGTTCTATTCCTATTGTCAAAGATCGAGATCTGCATCCTTCATGGTCATTTCATGTTGAGTTACAGATTTATAAAGCATCATCTACAAGACATCATTCAAGGTATTATTGTCCATGATTCATGTTCTTTGTTTCATGTTTCATGCCTTCATTTCATTGTCTCATAATTTGGTTTAATTACCTAAAAGTGGTTTGACCAAGGCAAACCCCTATTCCCTAACAATCAATAGCTTTTCTCCCCCTCTTTGTGTAATTGTAGATTTGGGTGATTTGAATACTTCAAGATCATTGAATATTAGGTTACAAGATTGTTGGAGTTGTCTCCCCATTTTCAAGGTCATAATCTTCACTAAAAGGTAATCTATAGCCCCGAAATCAGAGTTTCAGATCTAGGGACCTAGAGGAATAGATTGAGAAGATTGAGAAGAGAAGATTCCAAATTTGAATTTCTAGAAAATACAAATTGAACTCATTCACCACAAGTAGCGAATGAGTCCCACTTTTGGTGTTTTGTGGATATTTTTATAGATTTGGATACCTATTTGCCCGAAACCTGCTACTGTGTAGAAATCCATAAATGGGACTAATTCACCCATAATGGCGAATGAGTCCTAGTAGGCCAAAATTTCAGGATAAAAAATAGTTCCAATCTCCATTCAAGTCTTTACAAGTTTTTTAAGTGAACACATTATATTTCACAACCTTCTATTATGTTTTACATACTTTTCTAGATCATTTTGTAGGTCATTGCATCAAACTAGGGTTTAGTGTTGCATCTTACATTGCATTAGTCTTTCAAAGTTCTTACTTTGTGGTGAACCCCTCTTGTAATCCACATTCATATCCTAAGATACCCTTGCTGGTAAGAGACACTGTAATTGTCACCTGGTGTTGTCATTGATGGCAACCCTATGTGTTGATATGGTTTACATATCTTTATTCAAGCCTACCGATAGTCAGATTGAATTTAGTCAAAGCATAATAGTGTATCCGGTAACTCAACATTCATCAATCCGTGCATACATTTCAGGTTACCATTTTGTGTTGCGCATCTCAGACAATTATTATGGAGGTATTATCTATCTTGTGTTTAATACGCAGTAGCTCATACCAACTATCACAAGAGTTAGGAAACTCGGTTGACGTAATATCAGTTCTTCTTGTATTAAGGTCGACTTTATAAATATATTAAGTCACGGATGTATGTGGGTTATTTAATTGAATATCTATATGCTTGTATATGTTTGTATGGGTCTTAGCCAAGTTGTGTCTGGCCATTGAGGATACACATTGTATATTTCTCCTTATCTGTGCCAACAATTGTAATTTTGGTGAAGCCGACAAAGTGCAATAAAATCTCATGTAGCGGATATATATACTTGATCTTTCGTATCATTTTGGTGTTTGTATAAGTTGTGTGTGTGTCTGAATTATGAGTTAGAGAAAATAGAGGTGCGAATAAGTGCATTTTCACTTGTGCATGGAAGATCTATGTGGTGTGTATTAGCAGAGTAGAACAGTATTGTAGAATCAATATGTAAGACAACAAATCAGTTTTTGTACTTAATCTAAAACTATAATTAGGCATTTTAGATACTATCATCTTAGTTCAAATATTTATATGGTCTTAATCTGAACTCTTTTTTTTTAGCAGTGAGATCTAGGTAGTGTGCCTGAATGTAAGTGCCTTCCCCTTTTGTAATCTTCATTTTTTAGTAGACTCTGAATTATACTTGTGGATTGGCCATCCACCATGGTTTTTCCCCTAACAGGGTTTCCACATAAAAATCTTGGTGTTATGGTGTTTTTCCCCTAACTTTTATGTTTATGCATTATTGTTGAATGTTATCAATTTTGTGAAGTTAAATATTGTTAAAAGTTAATTATTTCACAACATTGATTCACCGCCCCCTCTCAATGTGCCTTGTTTCCAAAAATTGGTATCATAGCTAGATCCTCAAAAGAATAATTCAAACAGCTTGGGGAGATCTTGGAAATAATTTCAATGGATTTAGGATGTATTGAAAATCAACTTATGGTAGCTCTAGATGATCTTGACTATTCAAAAGCTGAAGTCCAGAAACTTCAATCAAATCTTAAGGATGCAGAAAAATTCATTGTCTTTGAAAGACAAGATCAACAAATCAAGATACAAGAGAGAGGAACTCTTTGATCAGATTCAATAGACAGAGAATAAGAGCACTAAAGATGAACAATCAAGAAAAACCTTACCCAAGAGAATACATTTCTGAAGGTTGAAATGGAATCCATCATGATGAGAATGACCAAAGAGATTGAAGACAAAAAGAAAAATGAAGAAAATCTAACTGAATCCCTCAAATAAAAATCTGAGGTATGTAGTCAATTGGATGGTGAATTGGAAGTGTTAAGAAACAACGAAGAATCACTTGAAAGACAACTGGATGATCTCATAAATAAACTTGCTATTACAAATGAGTACAAAGAAAAGTTCAAAGCTAGTTCTGCCATGCTTGATGAACTGATTGATAATCAAAGGACTCGTGATGACAAAAGAGGTCTTGGATATTTAGAAGGAGAAAGCTCAAAAAATGGAAAAAGGAATCCTAGTAAGAGGAATTCAAGACAAATAAAATTCAAGCAAGGAAATCAAATGAACCAAACTAAAAGGTATCCAGTAAGATAACCTAATTCTCAGAATTTTGATGGATACAATTTTAATTGTGAAAATTTTGGACACATGGCTTCTCAATGCAGAAGTAGGATGAATCAAAGTGGTCCACACTTCTTAGGTCAATGTTTCAATTGTCACAAGATTGGTCATAAGTCAAATGAATGTAGAAGTATGATGAATTAATTTCATAGGAGTATCAGATGTTACACATGTAATAGACTTGGCCATGCTACTAACCAATGGAACAATTCTTCTAGAAAGAGAAAAAATTTATGCTACAACTGCAACAAGCTCGGTCATATTACAACACATTGTTGGAATAGAAAAGGTCTAGTAAATCAAAAAAGAAATGTGTAGAAGGATGTGAAAGGAAAAGGTAAGATCACTATAGATGAAATTGGGCAACAAATGCAAAATAAATGGATAAATAAAGAACCCTCTACTTAAGAAAGTATGCCAGCTCCAAAACCTACTTTTGGGAATTCCTCCAAGAATTAGTCTTAGGTCGTTGGCCTAGGGGGAGCATTAAAGTAAATCAGATGAACCCCTAACCGAAAAGTGATACTAGATGTGGATGTAATTAGTTGATGCACAAATGATCAACTAATGCTACTGAACCTATTATTGCAAGTGGTATGTCAAATTGGACGTTCACAGATGATCATGGTGTACAAATATAGTGTAACCGAATGTATTAGGGAAAGTGCATTTATTGCAACAAAAAGTTCAGGTATACAAGTGATAAAAGGTCACTTTTACTCCTCATTTTTAACTTTTCTACCTCGAGTGAAAGATGTTGGAGAGCTCCAGGCAACCCTAAGGAAAATTGAGGCAAAAGTCAAGTGTGAAGGAGATTCACCGATTAATTTTGCATCCAACAAAAAAAGGTATTTATCAAGAACTTCTTTGTTTTTATGATTTTTAAGATGAATACTCCTTTAGTGGTCAAATTTCAGGATAGACCTCATCCCCAATTTAAATTTCATCCCCACAAGTCTTTAGAGATAAACCCACTAGGGGCATTTTCATCAGTTTCGCATGGAGTGATACATATAGAGAATATTAGGGTTTATATACATGCAAACATTGATAATCTGGGAAGCAATAAACTTGTGAATTTTTAAAATAATCATATAGTTGATGAGGATTTCAGTTTAAAACTGGAACATCAAATCTTGGAATCGAAGAAATTTATTTAAATGGTTAAATTTCTAGTGTTCATGGAGTTGGAGTGGGTCCGCTATGTCTTGAGTTGGGTGCATGATGAATTCATGTGGCTTACTATTCCCTTCAAAATAACCAAGGAAGCCATTAATGCAGTAATAGGTTTGAATTCTTCCAGTGGTCTACCTGTCCTAAAGTCGGTGAAAAATAAAAACGTCACCGATGCCACAGGCTCGACATATGACATGAGATCAATGTTTGTTGATAATATTTTTGATATAAATGTTAGATTTGCATCTATGGTAATAGGCTATAATATTTACCATTCTAGCTGAGAAAACTTTATATCTGGTATGACAATTTACAATGCCTACCAAATGGTCAAAGAAACATGGACTATGATCTCTATGAATTATTAAGAAGTGAGTTGATGGAAAACCTTGTGAAGATAAAAAAGGACAAGAAAAAATCATTCAAATATGGTAGTCTGCTCTTATGTCTATTTTTCTATTTCATGGAGGAAGTTTCTGTTGTTGGTAAATTTCAATGGTAGAAGAACATTCTGGTAGTTGAATAGATCCATAACCTATTGTTCAATTTCACAAGTATGAAAAGTAGAAATTTAGAAATCTGGGGTTATTCCAAAAACTTTCAAGACATAATGCAATCAAGGGAAAGAATTCCCACCACCATTGTGGAGAAATACAAAGACTCAATTTTCTTCATGGTGAATATTTATTAGTGTTTGATGGAAGAAAAAGATCCAAGAATTTTTTGGATCATGTCGATGGGCTATGAGGTCGAGGAAAATATTTTGGAAATGTATGCTCAACATCTATTAAGAAAACCTCATGATCCGTCTGAAGAGAGATTTTGCACTTATGCAGAAAAGCATACCCAAATCCATAATGAGCTCAAGAGACCAACTGAAAATAAAATAATAAGAAAAGAAGTCGAAGTTATTGCAAATTTTTTGGGTGTATCCATGGAGCAACTAAGTGAAGTTAGGGAGAAAAGGGGGAGAGAGAAGCAACAACAGGGCTTCCTACCAAAAAGGGAATAAAAGCTCAATCATCTAGCTCGAAAAAACCACCTGTCCAAATTAGAACAACCAGAAGCTCGACATCTCACTCAGCTTCTGTAGTGAAATTCGCTCTTGTGAAGAGTGAAGGAAAAAGGTCCGAAAAGGAAGCCCAAGGAAAGAAGAGAAAAAGAAAAAGAGTCTACATGACTATTTTTGATAATGAGGAAACATAATTCGATAAAAATATCAAGGAGATCAAGCAACAAGGTACTAACACAACTTTGGTACCAAAACCATCTAGTGCAGATACTCAGGCGAAGAAGAAGACCAAAATTAATGCACTTGGTATGTCTATTGACCAAGTCAAAAAATCAACGATTTCAGATGGAAATATTAAACCGTTGTCTCAATGGTATGAATATTTCTCTAAATCAGATAAAAGAATTTTAGAAGAAGTTACAATAAAGTACATGAATACTTTTAACAAATTTTTCGTTGAAATTATGTCTAGCATCCCAAAAGGTTTTTATGACATTTTGGAACCAAGGAGATTTAATGCCCTAATTGAAGAAGAAAGAATGAGAGAAAGAGTTCTTGCATAATTCTGTCTAGAAATGTTTGTGGAAGAAATGAAAGCATTCTTGAACAAATCTAAGAAGCATTTCAGAAGTAAATCAAGGGTAAATAAAATGATGATTGGTCTAACAGATGAGGTCACTCAAGAAACACATCAAATTCTAAAATATTTTTTATTAAAAGACAAAATCAAAATTGTATCTGAGGAGACTCATGCAGATAATATCTCATCTAATCCAATTCAAGATGCAAAAGTAGAAAATCCTAGTGCCACCGAAGACTTCAAAATATCACCTCTAGAAATCAACACAAAAGTTGATATAAATATGAATGCACAAGTTAAATTGGAAGAGAATACCAAGGATAAATTTAAGAAACCCCCCCTCGGTGAAGGTGTAAAATCCTGGAGAAGCTCTCCTTTTATTTGAAAAAGAATATTAATTTTCCTGGTGAATCTTATGCATAGTATTAAATTTTTTGTAAAATCCTGGCGAATCTTAATAAATAATTGGTAAAAATAATAATCATAGTGGCGAATCCTAGTGAATCTTGGCATGCTCCTATCACAATATAGGCGGGGTCGAGGGCCAGATCTCCCCCCATTCCTAACAAAATTCAATACCATCGGCCTAACAATGCTTCGTCGATGGAACCCCCATCACAATCCTATGGTGCATTGGGGGAACTATGGGCATCGGGGAAACATTATCTGGCATCCCACTGATAGAATGAAGGATGACTGTAAGTTGATTTCGGGCCCTAATACACATGTGCCTTTTAAAAGGCTTGTTGAGGCCCAAAATTTGTTTTGGGTGACATGATTAAATTTAATCATGTGGCCCAAAATAAATTTTGAGCCTTAACAAGCCTTTTAAAAGGCACATGTGTATTAGGGCCCGGAATCAAACTACAACTGTTCGATTAAAAAACTAATCTATGGCAATAGATAAAAGAAAATATTCCTCAAATTAAATAGTAATTTATTATTAGTGGTGATATTGCCCCAAAATTAATCGGAAGAATATAATATTACTGGCGAATATAATCAATTTTTTTAGTAACTGTATAAAATACTGGCAAATTAGTTTTGATGACGCATCATTTACATGGCGAATTAATCGAGACAAAATTATTTTTTTGTAAAAACCTGGCGATTTAGTCTTCATTTCAGCTTGTACTATTAGCCATTTTTGGAGCTCCTGATTTCTATCATTAGCTAATTGGTGAATATTAGCCACTAAAGTTTTCCCTGGAGAATACTGAAGAGAAGTCAAAATCTTCAGCCGAGGAAACACTAGTTGAGGAGAAGAAGGATAATGTCAAAACCGCTCTGATTTCAACAAGAGACACTATTGAGTTTGTAAAGAAATTATTAGTTTCACAGAATGAGAAACTAGATCTAGAATTGATTGAAGGTCCTATTCACTTGTCTACCCTAAGCCTAATTCAGAAAATGAAAGTAGCAATGATTACTCAAGCTCAGGCCATCTGAATCTAGCATCCAGAGTACTGGAGAAAATAATGCCATCTTATGAAAAATATCAGGCTAGCTCATCCTCCTGTGAACTAAAAAGACTAATCAATTTAGTTGGGACTCACTTTGAGTCATTAGAAAAGTCAACCATGGAAAAAGTGCAGAAATAATTTTATGCTAAGAGGTTCCAAGGAGTAAAAATGTTGATTATCCAAAAAAAAAATTCTTAACTACATGCATTAAGAATATGCGAAATGCTTTATCAGAAGGAGGGAAGATCTATAAAGCATGTCTATCTTTATCAAAATTCACAAAGGCAAATGAAAAGAAGATCAAAGACTTGAAAGAAAAGATAAATGCTATCTCTGAAGCATTTGATCTGGTAGACTCCAGCATTGGGAAATAGAAGGAGAAGTAATGTCTCTACTCAATAGCATAAAAGGTTTGCAACATGAAAATGACAAGATTGCAACCAAAAGTTGTGAACTCCGAATCATAATTTGTCCCAAAATTGACATATTGTCAAGTGCTCTAAAAGAAGGAGAAGATTCTATAGGATTTGTTGATCCGACCAACCTAGAGACCATGAAGACACAATCCTATTTGATATGTGGTCATATCACAATCTTGGAAAGTTTGAAAAATATTTGGGATGTAAATCTGGTGCAGCTGAAGAAAGATTTTGCTGATATCTTTCAACTCATGTAAGGTACAGTTTTTGCACAATAGTTTTTGGTGATTTTTTTGGCATTTGATCTCGACCTTTTCCATTGATGTCAAAGGGGGAGAAGAAGTTAAGTTAAAAATGATCAATCATCTTAGGGGGAGAATTGCATTTTTGAATTTTTGGTAGCAGTGTAGTCTATCTTGGTACTTGGTCTGACACTTAGCCATTTTTCACTCAGTGTTTCCATCAATGCCAAAGGGGAATATTGTTGGAAAGAGACATTGAAACTATTATCTAGTGTTGTCATTGATGGAAACCTTATGTGTTGATATGGTGCGCATATCTTTATTCAAGCCTATGGGTAGTTAGATTGAATTCAGTCAAAGCATAACAATGTATCCAGTAACTCAACATTCATCGATCTGTGCATACATTTTAGGTTACCATTTTGTGTTGTGCATCTCATGCAATGATTATGGAGGTATTATCTATCTTGTGTTTAATATGCAATGGCTCGTAACAACTATCACAAGAGTTCAGAAACTCAGTTGACGTATTCTCAGTTCTTCTCGTATTAAGGCCGACTTTATAAATATATTAAGTCACAAATGTATGTGAGTTATTTAATTGAATATCTATATGCTTGTATATGTTTTTCTGGGTCTTATCCAAGTTGTAACCTACTATTGAGGATACACATTGTATATTTCTCCTTATGTGTGCCGACAATTGTAATTTTGGTGAAGTCGACAAAGTGCAATCAAATCTCATCCAGCAGATATATATACTTGATCTTTCGTATCATTTTGGTGTGTGTGCAAGTTGTGTGTGTGTCTAAATTGTGAGTTAGAGTAGAAAATAGGTGTGAATAAGCATAGTTTCACTCGCACATAGAAGATCTGTTTGGTGTGTATTAGCAGAGCAGAACAATATTCCAGAATCAATCTGTAAGACAACATATCAATTTTTGTACTTAATCTAGAACTGTAATCAAGAATTTTAGATGCTATCATCTCAGTTCATAAATTCATATGGTCTTAATCTAAACTCTTTTCTTCGAGCAGTGAGCTCTAGGTAGTGTGCCTAAATGCAAGTGCATTCCCCTTTTGTAATCTTCATTCTTGAGTATACTCAAAATTATACTTGTGGATTGGCCATCCATCGTGGTTTTTCCCCTAATAGGGTTTCCACATAAAAATCTTGGTGTTATGGTGTTGTGTTTACTTTTTTGTTTATGCATTACTATTAAATTTTATCAATGTTGTGAAGTTAAAGATTGTTAAAATTTAATTATTGCACAACACTGATTCACCCCCCCTCTCGGTGTGCCTTGTTTCCAACAACCCTATTTTTATATCTCTTCCTTCATTGTTCATTAGATTCAGATATCTAGAACATCCTTGAATTTTAGTTGGAGAAAAGTAATGTTCTATGTCTTAAACCATAAAGCAACCATTTTTTTGCCAATAATTTTAGTGAACCTACATTTAGAATACCTTATTTTATGATTTGGAGTCCATCATCATCCTAGATCTAGCTTGCATTGACTTTGCATTAGTTAATTGGCATTCTAGGGTTTCAAATTTTTGCATTAGTGAAAGTGCATATAGGATGTATTTTTTCATTTCAAATCATCTAAAAGCTACATTTTCATTTAGTTTATAGATCATATAACATAAAAATCATAAAAATCAATTGATTTTTTTTGAAAATTTTGAAAACATTCCTTAGTGGGACTCATTCGCCAACTTGGGTGAATCAGTCCCATAACAAGTCTAAATCAACCCTTTATCAACATTAAAAACCTTATTTTTACACTTATGTTTACTACCATTAACTATTTGTTTTAGTTAGTTGATTTTTTGTTACATGCATTTCATTATATCTAGCTTAATTTGGCTAATTTAATGTATTGCTTTATTTCAAATTTTCATTTTCACATTGTTACATAGCATAATCAATCAATTGTCATCTTCAAAATCTTTAAAAAATGCATTAATCTTTTGCATGTTTTCTCTATCATTGTTGAATTTCAAGCTTGTAGAACAATAATAACATCATGTTTTCATTACAAAAGGCTATATTTATCATACTTCATGTTCTATTTTCCGATCTTGTTGAATGTTGTAAGAAAGTTTTATGAAGTGCATAAGAATATGAGATCCTTTTCCCTCTCCTTTTTTTAGTCATTGATCCCTCTCCTAGTATCCCTTCTATGAGTGAGGTTAGTCTAGTGAAACAAACCTTGGGTAATCATAACAATCACATTTGTTCTTCTCCTAATATCTCTCCTACTTGTGAAGAAAATATTTTAGCATTAGAAGAACTAATCAATTAGAGTTTTGAGAACCCGAGTTGTTTCTCTCCTCTTACCTATTCTATTAGGCAAGACATTACTAAACAAGAGGACATAGCAATTATTAATCATGATGATAACATAAGGAAAAAATAAACCATTGAAACCTACCCACATTCATCTCCCAAAATCTTCTCCTCTTGTGATGTTGATGAGGATATGTTGGTGTTATATAAGAAAACCCTTAAGATATATGACAACCATCTTTATGTTTCTTTCACCACATATCCTATTTTGGAAGAAATTATGGGAAAAAGGAGTGAAAATTTGGACAATCTTGACTATCACATTTGTTCTTATCCTAGTATCTCTCCTAGTTGTGACGAAGATACTTTGATGTTAGAAAACACAACAGATGAAAGTCATGAGAATATTATGTGGGAAAAAACTATGGAACAAGACAATAACATCATTAATGAACAATAAAATTTAACAATTGATCATTCCCCTACTTTTGATGAATTCATTTTAGAAGAACCAACCTTCGAATGTCATGAACATTTAGTTTTTAGTTCTCCTAAAAAATCTCCTCCTAGGGAGGATATCATGTTGTAATAGAATCTGAACATTGACACATGCAATGGGGCTTTCTTAGATGAAGATGATGAAGTTAAATTATCCTCCTCTTCACTAAGAGATCATGTAAAAAAATAATAATCTTTTTGAGGTCATGATGATAAAAATTAGATCTCCTTTAATTAGTGAGCTCCCTAAGTCACCTCCCATTAGTGAATCACATAAGAAAATAAGATATTTCTTGTAATATAGGATGCAATATAGTAATTTTTTGCAACAAACAAGATATAACACAATTTCTCAAACATGTAGGGGACCACAAATCACTCCCGCAAAATCACCATTGCCTCAAAAATTGTGCCTAGTGTTGAAGATATTAAGAAGACTCCTACTAATATATTTGTGTGGCAACACATTCAACTATCACCTACATACACGTTTCTATTTCAAGAAATATTATATAAAATTTAATAATTTAACATCCTCCTTTCATCCCATGCAAATCACACAATCATAAATCACATTCCCTAAAAATGAATTACGCTCACTTGAGATCCAAAGAAAAAATGAAGCCTTGATGATAAAGTTGGTCATTAATGAAACTACAGTTAGGTGCACTCTCATAATGTTTGTAGCATTGACATCCTAGACAAAGTTGGCATGGACAAAGGGATCATTCAACTTAATTATGTTCATATTCATGGATTTGACAATGTTAATAGGCAACCACTAGGGATGATCACATTACCTATTGAGATCAGAACTGTTGTGTTACCTACCCCTATCCATACCATGAAAGGACCCCTTTCATACAATCTTCTCCTAGGGATACCATGGATTAATACTATGAAATTAGTCCCCTCTACTCTCCACCGTACAACAAAATTTTAATACCATAGCAAGATATACACAATTGAAGTAGATGAACGAAGATATGAATCATACGATCACAACACTTCCAACTTCCCTAATACCTTCATTCCAAGATCAAATTTTGAACCTTTACAAGTTGATGTCAACCCTAAAATATTTAGTTGTAATTGGGGGTCATTATATTTTATGCCTCCTTTCAATAAATAATCCAAAAGCTCACCCTTAAAATCCAAAGATTCATATACCAACGATTCATTTTTTAGATACAAGTTCTAATGATGATTGGGGTTTTACACCTCCCTTTATAGGAGAGTGGAAAATATCATAATCTAAATCGAAACAACCTTGTTTTTAATTTGCTAAACCTAGTTCTTCAACATTACCCCATGGTGGTGATGGGGGCTATTTAACTCCCATCCCTCATGAGGGGAAAACCCATAACTTTAAAAGGGATTTATGTTCTCATGAAGAAACTGATCCTTCTCATAAGGATAAACCCCCTTTATCTTAATTGAAATATTTTTATGGTATTGGATACAATCTCCCTCCTACACATGGATATAATGAACATACAAAGCAAACTAACATACCATACTCTTTCAAGAAAGATCTAGGTTTATCTACCTTATCTCCATTTTCATCTAAATCCTTATCATTTAGTGTGTGTGTGTATGCCATCTTGTCCAAACAAAGGAACATTTTCTACCATTGATCAAGAGGGTATCTTGTTGAGACGCCTCCCAGATTGTTTGATATCTCTCCCTCCAAGAAAATAAAATAAATTTTACTACAAGAATTAATTTTGTGCATATCACAAAGTTCATGGTCATTCTACTAATGAATGCAAGGATTTAAGTAACAAAATTCAACATCTTAGGGACTTTGGTGCTCTCCCTTGTGTGGAAGCACGTAGTTCCTCTAATTGACACTTATTTTCTTCCTATTCGGCTTATCCTTGTCCTGCACTAAATGGGGGCAAGGGTTTAGGTATCCTTATCCTCATATGTCACTTTTCATTGTCTCCTTTGGCTAGTTGATCACCTTTCATGTGTATATATGAACCAAAAAATTTAGGGGAAAGTGTATTCCATTGCACTTCTAGGGTTTTCACCTAGAAGGAGAGGGTTCTTTTGCAACCTAAATTTAGGAGGTTCATTCAAGATTAGGGGATAATGTATGTGAAATGTGTGTGTGGTTTGGAATGTGTCTAAATGTTGTAATCTAATGAATTGAACTATCTTTTGGATACAAACTAATGCAATGCAAAACTATTGAAAACACTATGCAAAGTGACCTAAACTGCAAGAAAACTATAAAAAAAGTTAGTATAAAAAAAGGGGTGCACCTAGAAACTAAAGGTTGATGAAGAGGAGCCCTGGAATCTTCCATAATCTACTATTGAAGGCTACTAGGACACTTGTGCCAAGCTGGGTGACTTAGTCCTACTTTGGGGAAACTTTTTCAGAAAAGGTTTTGGGGAAATGGGTGTCTAGATCTGCTAATATAACCTTTTAGGCCTGGTAGTGGGACTAATTCGCTAATGATGGTGACTTAGTCTACCATGAATTTAAAGGATCTTGAGACTAGAATATATAGCTACCCACTTGTAATTTTTATCCTGAAATAGATGCAAATATGAATCTTCAGATGTTGACCTGCAAGTTATCTTTAAGATCCTTTTAGCGTTTGTTGATGGAAATATGACACCTTTTAGAACCTTACGCTTTGAATAATCTACCTACAAAACCTGCAAAAGACACATGAAAATAGGGGGAAAAGGGTTAGGGTTAGAGAATAGGAGTTTTCTTTAGTCAAACCCCATTTTGGTAATAAAACCATAGATAATAAAATGAAATGAAAAGGGAAAGATGATTGAACAACATGCAAGTGCAACAACTCAAAAAACCCTTGTTGAAGAAGTCTTAAGATATGCAAGTAATCAACTCCAATGGATTGAGGCTTGAAGTGCTTAGAGTGATTGAATGCTTGATAGAGAAGAATGCAAATTGTTGAGTGAGTTAGGAGATGTAGGAGATTAAAAAAGAGGTGAAAACCCTTTATTTATGCATTTTATGCCCTAATTTTTTGAAAAATAACACATCACAGGCCGACCTTAGGATTTAGAAGACAATATCCCACCAAAAATTTGGATTAAATTTGATTTTTATGCTAAATGGGATTAAGTCGCCCAAGGTGGCGACTTAGTCCACTTGGGAAATTTTAAGTGGATGTCGGGAATGGAAGTGTGATTAATATTTTTTAACGGGATTGTCTTCTGAAACACACTTAAGTTGGACCTATAAGTGTATCTTAAGGGGTAATTTTATAATAAGAAAGGGTTATTTTGTTAATGAAAAGCCTAGGAAAGTGTGAGGGTTTGTTACAACACCTTACAACACTTTGAAATAAGGCTTGCTAAGAGGTTAAAAGGATTTATTTAGATGAATTATGATACGAAGGAACTAGAAAAGTGGAGAAATGTGTTAGAACACTTCACAACACCTTTGTAAAATATTATTAGGTTTTTGTTGATTTAAAAGTGGTCAAGGCTTAATGTGAATGTGTTGGCCACATTACACCATTAAATCTAAGAAAAATCAAGCCAAAATCCATAGGAAAGGCCCAAGTGAGTGAAAAAATTCAAGGATATATTTTTTTGTGACACATTTAGTCCCCACTTTAGTGAGAGGATGAACTTGCTTCAAAATCACACTAAAGTAGCCAAAACATGCACATCGAGAGGGATCCAAATGCACTCATTTTAGAAATATGAGACAAAAATAATGAATATGGATGATCAAGACCCCATGGAAAGCCAAACATCAACACAAAATATCACACAAGAAAGTTATTTGAAAGAATGAAAAGAGAAGTAAAGTCGGATCAAGATTTGACCTTTTTTCCAACTAGTTGTGGATCAAATCTAGATTGTTTGTCCAGAAGGATGTGTACTCACTCCAAGGTGATGAAACATATGGCTGTCTACCGGGTGAGAAGGACAAAAAGGTGAGAAACATAAACTCATGGTTGGTATGCACTTACACACACATAGGTGGCTATGGGGAAAGTTGTGTCGGTTGTTGGGCTTCCCTCTTAACCATACCAAAGTTATACGTCCTAATAACTTTGATAAGGTACCACAAAAGACAAGGTTTTTGGGCTTCATGAGACAAGAAAAACTTTGTATGATTAGAGATCATGAGCAAGTGCAAGATGGCACCATAGACATGCAAGTTATGTTATGCAAGGTGGCCATATATGTAAAATGCAAAAGAATGTTCAAAGGAGTCTTTCTTAGTTCATACGAGGTCTTTAACTTAGGGAAAATTGTGTCTAATGTCTCTAAGAGATGACCAATCAAAGAATAGAAAATTCGTAACTTAGGAGATGCAATGTGTTGCATCAATCCACTAAGAGGAATGTAATATGATAGGATAGATCGAGCTCATGAAGGAAATTAGACCCAATGTCATCCATAAAGTGATAAACGCATAGTATAAAGTAATAAGGCTGCCCTAAGAACAAAGAAAAGGAAAAATGAAAAAAAAAAAATGCCATTGTATGCACCCACTTTAAAGGAATTAGTACACACTGTTTTGTGAGAAATTACTTTAAAGTAGAAAAGTGAAAAAAATTCAAAAAGAAAGCAAGGACATGAGAGCCAATTTGGAAAGCCCTATGCCTAATCATATGTTTCCGAGTAAGGTTAGGTCATGTGAAAGAAAAATAAAAATAAAGGGGTTTCCCCAAAAAAGAAAACACCAAACATATAAGGGATCTATGGATTTGGGGTCAATATGTTCGTTGCTACAATGTTTTTTTAGTGAGCTTGGAGCTGTCAGCATCCCCCCAAATACATAGAACTGGAAGAATGACACAAAGAGAGCAAAAAAAAAGAAAAAGAAAGAGTCATTTTGGGTCAACATGGAAGAGACATAGGGTGTCTCAAAGCTTTTCATCATTCCCAAAAGGGAAACAAAAGAAAAATAAAAAGACAAAGAAAAAGAGCCTTTTGGGTCAACATGAAAGAGATATTGTTGTCTCAATGCCTTGCATCATCCCCAAAGAGGAGAGCAAAAGAAAAGGAAGAAGGCAAAGAAAAATAAAAAAGGAGCCTTTTGGGTCAACATGAAAGGGACATTGATGTCTCAATGGCTTGCATCATCCCCAAAGAGGAGAACACAAGCAAAGGAAAAAGGTAAAGAAAAATAAAAAAGATCCTTTTGGGTCAAGATGGAAGGGATATTGCTGTCTCAATGCCTTGCATCATCCCCAAAAGGAAGAAAAAAATAAAAACTAAAAAAGTGAAATAAATGGATGACATATAGAAGAATGTCACAAAGAGAGAGAAAATCAAAGAGAATAGTATGGGGAAACATGGTATACACAAGAAAACATACAAAATACTAGTAAGGAAATGCAAGTCATCTGCCTTCCAATCTTGTTCAATGTAAAGTGTGGGCGGTGAATAACACAGCTAAGGGACAAGGAAAAATGTGTTACTAGGAAAAGGCTAACAATGTCTTTCCCCCATTGAGTGCAAGGAAAGAATGAGCCAAGTTGGGTGATGGGAAGGATCATGTAATAGTGAGAAGAGGATGTTTTACAACTATTACATGATAAGGAATTTGATAGTAGTTTATGGATTGAGGGGATAGCAATTATCACCATCAAAGTGATACTTGCTCAGTATTTCTCTCAAGTGACAACACTCATTGCTTAAATGTCTAAGAACACGATGATATGCATAATGTGGAACATTATCATCTTTAGGATCTATTACCAGCCTAGTCCTAGGTGGAAATTTGATGAGTTCTTTATTTAGAAGTATTTGTAATTTCCTTTCATAGTCAGGGGGTGGATGAAGAGGAAACTTGAGTTTCTGTAATTTTCAAGGCATCTTGCATCTACTAGATTCTCCAACTTTGTGAGAGGAGATTAGGGTAGGAGGCCCTTATATGATTTTTGTGTTATCTTTGTGATCGTTAGGAGATGGTGAGTTTTCTTTAGGAAGAAGAACATTCAGATCATGAGGGGAATAAAAGATCACCGTGCCATCATCACAAAGCCATAGATATTCTCGAGAAGGCATGTGGTTATGAGGGGGATTTTGATAGCCTATCCCCTTGGTATGTTCATCAGGTGATAGTTGTTAATAAAATTGGTATATTGCATGTTTAGTTGTTGAGTTACCTCCTTGTATGCTCAGAATGGAAAAACCTTTTCCATAGGTTTGTTCAAGGTTTATTAGAGTAGTTGTCACTTGGTTATTATAAAATGCTTGAGTAGTTGCATGTTTAAAAGAACTAGGTTGACCTTGTGTAGGGAGCTTAGGTTCTTTGTGTGTTTTAGGATGTAGGCGACCAAACATCTCAAGAGGTGATATGATAGGAAGCTTTGTTTGTCTCATAGAGGGGTAAAAGGATGCTTTGGCTTCAAGGTTGTCAAGGAAACCATAGAGGAAACTATTCATGCTACCAACATTATCTCCAATGATGTCAACATCACGAGGAGGACATTCATTAGGATTAGTTCCAAAGGCACATCTTGACATGCCAACTAAGGATTTAAATGGCATCCAAAACTTTTTGAAAGGCATATCCATAGTGAAAGCTAACTAAATGCAAGAGATCAAATGAAACAACAAATCTAGAAGCATAAAATAGAAATGCATACAATGCTCAGAGAATGCTAGAAATTACAATGTAAAATGTGCAGGTGGACTAAGTCACCCAGTATGGAAAATCAGTCCCAATAGTGATTTTTTTAGAAATTTCCAAAATTTATGAATGATTTTTATGATTTTTAGGCCTTTCCAATGTAGGTACAAAATCAAAAATGTAGAATTTTTGAAATTTTCCATGATAATGCAATGAAAAAATGTAAGCTAAGTGAGCTTTTCACTAATACACTTTTAAAAACCATAGAATGAAAAACCCTAATGCAATGTGAATGCAAGATTTTCCTAGGATTCAAATGAACTGAAAATTAGAAGTAAGAAAGTTTTCTAAGGTCAAGCTCACCAAAATGAACCAAAATATTTAGGGGAAAGTGTATTCCCTTGCACTTCTAGGGTTTTTACCTAGAAGGAGAGAGTTCTTTTGAACCCAAAATTGAGTAGGTTCATTCAAGATTAGGGGATACTGTATGTGAAATGTGTGTGTGTGTGGTTTGGAATGTGTCTAAATGTTGTAATCTAATGAAATGAACTATCTTTTGAATGCAAACTAAAGTAATGAAAAACTATTAAAAACACTATGTAGAATGACCTAAAATGCAAGCAAACTATAACAAAATTTAGAGTAATAGAAGGGTGAACCTGCAAACTAAAGGTTGATGAAGAGGAGCCCCAGAATATTTCATAATCTATTGTTGAAGGCCACTGGGACACTTACACCAAGTTGGGAAACTTAGTCCTACTTCGAGGAAATTTTTCCAGAACAGGTTTCAGGGAAATGGGTGTCTAGATCTGCAAAGATCACCTTTCAGGCTTGGCAGTGAGACTAATTTTCCAATGATGGTGACTTAGTCCACCTATGAATTTTGAGGATCTCGAGACAATAATTTGTAGCTATCCACTTGTACTTCTACTCCTGACAGAGACCTAGATTTGAATCTTCAGATGTTGACTTGCAAGTTGTCTTCAAGCTCCTTTTAGGGTTTGTTAACTTTGAGTGATGTTGATGGAAAGATGACACCTTTTATCACCTTAAAATTTGAATAATATACATACAAAACCTGAAAAACACACATGCAAAGAGGGGAAAAAGGGTTAGGGTTAAAGAATAGGGGTTTACCTTAGTCAAACCCCATTTTGGTAATCAAACCCTAGATAATGAAAGGAAATGAAAAGGGAAATATGATTGAGAAACATGCAAGTGCAACAGCTCACCAAACCATTTTTCAAGAAGTCTGAAGATATGCAAGTAATAAGCTCCAATGGATTGAGGCTTGAAGTGCCTAGAGTGCTTGAATGCTTGATTACAAAGAATTTAAAATCTTGAGTGAGTTAGGAGATGTAGGAGATGAAAAATGAGGGGAAAACCCTTTATTTGTACATGTTATGCCCTAATTTCTCAAAAAATAACACATCACAGGTCAATCTTAGGGTTTAGAAGACAATATCCTACCAAAAATTTGGATTAAATTTGATTTTTATGCCAAATGGGATTAAGTCGCCCAAGGTGGTGACTTAGTCCACTTGGGAAATTTTAAGTGGATGTTGAGAATTGAAGTGTGATTAATATTGTTTAATGGGATTGTCTTCCAAAACACACTTAAGTTGGACTTATAAGTGTATTAAGGGGTCATTTTATCATAAGAAAGGGTTATTTTGTTAATGACAAGCCTAGGAAAGTGTGAGGGTTTATTACAACACCTTAAAACACTTTAAAATAAGGCTTGGTAAGAGGTAAAAAGGAGTTATTCAGATGAATTATGATAGGAAGGTCCTAGAAAAGTGGTAAAATTTGTTACAACACTTCACAACACCTTTGTAAGACATCATTAGGTTTTTGTTGATTTACAAGCGTTCAAGGCATAATGTGAATGTGTTGGCCACATTACAACATTAAATCTAGGCAAAATCAAGCTAAAATTCATAAGAAAGGCCCAAGTGAGTGAAAAATGTCAAGGATACATTTTTTTGCAACACAATATAAGAAAAAGCTTGGGATGTGGATGACATGTCTTAAGTTGACTTGGAAGCGACATATGTATTCATGATGTAGTTCAATTCAGAAACATATGACTTGGCATAGGGATTTCTGAATAAGCTCTCATGTCTTCTTCTACTTTAAAGAAATTTCTCATAGTAATGGTGTTAGCAACCTATTTAAATTGGGGTCATACATTGACACTCATGTTTCATTGTGCAATTTTCTTTCTTCTTGTGATGCATACTTTTCTTGGTGGTATCATTGGGTTTGATTTCCTCCAAGAGCATGAAATTCCTTTGACTTGTCCTCTCTTGGAGACATTATGAATGATGTTCCCTAAGAAGAGACCTTGCATGAACTAAATAAAAACCCTTTGAAAATTCCTTACACTATTTCACATTTACAGTATCTGTTATATGGCCACCTTGCATAACACACTTTGCATGTTTGTGGAGCCATCTTGTTTGTTCATGAGCTCCAAGCATATGAATTTTTTCTTGTCTCATGAAGCTCGAAGATCATTATTGTGTGGCACCTTATCAAAGTTATTAGGAGGTATAGCTTTGGTATGGTTTGAGAGGGAAGCACAACCAAGGAATGTTTTTCCTCATAGCTACTAGCATGTGTGTGTGAGTACATACCAGCCATGAGTGTATATTTCTCACATTTTTGGACTTCTCACTCAACAGACAACTAGGAGTTCCATTTCCACAGAGTGAGTATGTATTATTCTGGACAAATAGCTTAGACCTGATCCACATCGTGTTGGACAAATGGTCAAAGCTTGATCCACCTCATTTTTATTTATTTTTTCTTTTCTTTCTTTTAGTTATTGACATTGTATGTTTGTGTATCTTGATTTGCTACATATTATAGACCATGTGTGTGTCCTATTTTCCTTATGTTAGTTTTACTTAGGATATTGGATCCTAACAACTTGATCACCTCCTTGATCTTTTTCATCCTAGATCATCTTTATTGGTTCTTGGAACCCATATTGAATGTCTACTTTAGTGTGAGTTTGAAGCAAGTTCACCCCCTCACTAAAGTGGGGGCTAAATTTAATGTAGAAAAAAGTATCCCTTTCCCCTTGCTTAATTTAGGAATAATTAATGATAAATTAGACTTAAGGTCACCTTGATCTAGTGTTGTGATGAGTTTTACACATCCACATTAGGTCTTGGGTTGCTTTTAAGGTAAATAAACTTAACTCTACCTTAATTTAGTGTTGTAAAGTGTATTTATGTACACCTTCACATTAAATTTAGGAGGATTGTAAACTAAGGTGGACATAAACTAGTGTTGTAATATTTTTTACACATTCACATGGGATTTAGGGCCCTTCTAAGTTAAATAAAACTAATTTTTCCTTAATTTAGTGTTTCAAAGTGTATTTATTTACACATTCACAATGAATTTTGGGCCCTCTTGTATTCATGAACTTTATATCATCATTAGTAGGCCCTGATGACCCCATATTGTGCATCCCAAGGTATATTTTAACTAAAAACCCGACAAGATCAACATATAAACCTAATTCCTTGACTCCCTGACACTTTACTACTAAAAATAGCCCTAGTGGGACCCATTCACCACCTTGGGTGAATGATTCCCATCTAGGTTGTACTCATTCACCCAAGATGGAAAATGAATCACATTTGGACTATTTTGAAGGTTCCGAGTAGGAAAAATGTGTTTTTAATTTAAATTTCTTCCATGTCCACCTTGGGGATCAAATTAACATTCATTTGGGTGGGTTTCCTATATAAATGAGCTCTCAAATCATTATTTCATCATGCATTCATTTTATCAAGTCAACCAAGCAAGAATTAAGCATTCCAAGTCTTCACAAGGTCATCAAGATAACTTTCAAGATCAATTCTAAGGCATTCAAGGGAAAAAAATCTTCATCAATTGTTACAAAATCCAAGATCCATAATCATGTCAAGCATATCAAGAATCAAGCATGTTTTTGAGCTAGTGTTGTGATGTAGCATTGAAGATCCAAGACCAAGCATTGTTCTATTCCTATTGTGAAAGATCAAGATCTACATCCTTCATGGCCATTTCATGTTGAGTTGTAGATTTACAAAGCATCATCTACAAGACATCATTCAAGGTATTATTGTCCATGATACATGTTATTTGTTTCATGTTTCATTCCTTCATTTCATTGTCTCATCATTTGGTTTAATTACATAAAAGGGGTTTGACAAAGGTAAACCCCTTATTCCCTAACAATCAACAATCTCTCTCTCTCTCTCTCTCTCTCTCTCTCTCTCTCTCTCTCTCTCTCTCTCTTTGTGTAATTTCAGATCTAGGTGTTTTGAAGACTTGAAGATTTCTGAAGATTAGGTTACAATATTTTTGGAGTTGTCTCCCCATTTTCAAGGTCATAATATTCACTAAAAGTTCATCTACAACCCTGAAATTAGAGTTTCAGATCTGGGGACTTGGAGGAGCAGGTTGAGAAAACTGAGAAGAGAAGATTCAAAATTTGAATTTCTAGAAAATCCAAACTAGCCTCATTTTCCACAAGTGGTGAATGAGTCCCACTATAGGTTTTTTTTAGAGATTTTTATAGATTTGGATACCCATTTTCTCAAAACCTGCTCTTGTGCAGAAATCCAAAACTAGGACAAATTCACCTAGAATGGCAAATGAGTCCTAGTAGGCCAAAATTTTAGGATCAACAACATTTCTAGTCTCTACAAGTTTCCAGATGCACACATTATATTTCACAAATTTTTGTTATGTTTTACATACTTTTCTAGGTCATTTTGTAGGTTATCGCATCAAATTAGGGTTTAGTGTTGCATCTTACATTGCCTTAGTCTTTCCAAGTTCTTACTTGGTGGTGAACCCCTCTTTTAATCTGAATTCATATCCTAAGATACCCTATTGTTAGATATCTTCCTTCATTATTCATTGGATTGAGATCTCTAGGGAATCCTTGAATGTTAGTTGGAGAAAAGTAATGTTCTATGTCTTAAACCATAAAGCATTCATTTTTCTACCAATCAACTACTAGAAGAAAAGAGATGAAGCCAATGAAAAGAAAGTGGAAAGGGTGGTTAAGGAGATGTGTGCTCCACAATACTCAAAGATAAAAGATAAATATGAGCTTAAAAAGATGTTAGGTACTTATTCAAAGACTAATCTAATGTTCTTGTAGAGGTTTCCAAAGGAAAATCTATTCCTCCAAAATCTAGTCAAGGTTCAAAGAGATCTGGTAGATCCTCTTTTTTTGTTGCATCTACTTTGTAGCTCTCTGAATCAACTTAGTCATCTAGTGGAAGAAGAAAAGATTCATCTTATAATCCACCATAGAACAAAACCACAAGTATTCTACAACCAAGGCACAAGAAAAAAGAAAAGAGAGTGAAGTCTGATGAGGAAGAACTAGAAGAGGAGGAAGAAATTGAAATTGAATATATGTCCTTGCAAAAGAAGAATGGAATGAAGATTGAAAAAGAGAAAGTTGAGAAAACCCCTCTGGTTACACATGAAACCTTTAAATCTCGTGTCATCTTAAATGGAATTTTCAATTATAGGCTACTAGGTAGTACAATGGAGTTACAACAAGATGTCCCTTCAAAAGAAAAGGATACAATTGAAAAGGCTATCATTGAATATATGCTAATATGAAACATTCCCTTTAGTGAAATTGTTGACAAAGCTCCAAATAGCCTTGTTGAGGCTTTGAGGTAGTGAAGAGAAGAAGAAATCAAAGTTGATGAATAACTAAAACAACAAGCAATTGAAAATTCTAGGACTTTTGTCACCCAAGGAGAAAAATAAAATATTATCCAAAGATAAGACAGGGAGCTCCACAACAAAATAAGAATAGATCTCCTCATGAGTCCGGATGAAGATATTAAAAGAAATATTGAAAGTGAAATTGAAGACATTTCTAAGAAAATCATTAATGAAATACAAAGTAAAGTATATGTCGATTCATAGGATGCTACATGGATAAACATGAAACTAATAATGAGCTCCCTCTAAAGAAAATAAATGAACTAGATGCATCTGATCAACAAGAAGTACAAGGACCCTCTAGACAACAAGATGGAGAGGATTTTCTTGATATACATGATAAACATGAAGTCTCTAAGTTGGAGATAGAAAAAGAAAAGGGGAAAGAAGAGTAAATTTCTCATCTGGAGACTACTGGTGCACAAGGTGCAAGAGATCAAGGTGAAGTGAGTTTCCCTACTTTGACAAACACCAAAGAACATAATTTTCCTCCTCCAAAAAAATTAGGAAATGTTGAGCAAGAGAACGAGTATGATCTTGAGAATGCTCATAATGCAAAGAAAATCATAGTTGAGAAGAAAGACACTTCTATGGATAGAGGTCAAGATTATTCATCTTTAGATTCTTTCAAGGACCTTCTAGGGTTGTAGATGTAGTTTTAACCTATACTAACACCCCGAATTTTGCAAATTCCTACTCATGAGGGATAAGTTGACTTGCCAAGAATTTATCCCCTTCATAAGCTAAACTTGGTGATATTTTGTATGCTACTAAAAGGAAGGAGATTCTATAGGAACATATGAAGAAAAATAGATTAATTGATGATGCGGTAAAGATTATTCAAGAGGGTTTACTATAGGTAAACATTGATCCTTCCTTGCCTCCAAAATAAAATTTGAAACTTTTAATGGATTCTTTCAAAGATCATTCCTCTCACATGGAGAAAAGGTATGACAAGATGCCTTGAGGAAGATAAATGCCAAAAGAATTGCTGATGTATCTGACTGCTATGCCAGTGCACACAAAAAATTGCAATAGAATCTAAAAATGTTTAAGGAATATATAGATGAAGTTACAAATTTGTATCATTTTTTCTTGAAATATAAAAATTGCACCAAGAAAATCAAAATCAGATTGACTCCATTGAGTCACAGATCATATAAATGGTTAGGATATATCATCAATCAAAGGATAAGGATGGATCAACAAGAGCTCAAATAGAAAGTCTTCATGTGTAGTTATCATTGCTTATGGACCAGAGAGAGAAGATAAAGGAACAATTTAGTTAGCTAAGGGAAGCAGTCAACTTGAGACTTGCTTTGTTATCCAGGTTGCTTATTGAAGAAAAAAATTTGATTAGAAAATGAAGGCTCCAAGTAGTGTGGATGAGGTTGAGGACTTATGCATATAGTCTGAATGCCAAAATCATATTCTCACCTCAATAAAAGAAAATTGGGTTTCAAATTTGGTGCACCTTAAGTTAATTTACAAGAACATTCTACCTTCTAAGGAATTTGCAAAGGTGTAGATAAGAAAATTTTGTCTAGTTTTTTGGAGGATTGCAGTATATTTTTGGGTTTTTGGTTGGAAACATTTTTTACATATCATCAGTTTTTGGGGCATCTCTATATTGTTGCAAGAAAAAATATAGTAAGGGGCAATTTATATAGATTTTAGGGTTGTTATATGTAGAAGATATGCCCTTTACCTTTGATGTAAAAGGGGGGGAGAAGACTTGTAAGTAAATATGTGTGTTGCCATCAATGAAAAAGGGGGATATTGTTGGAAATAGGTGTTTTCATTGATGTCAAATGTGTGTGTTGAAGATTGTATATACTCTGAAGATAGTTGATGTGTAGAGATATTTTTTGGTACAAGTCAGTAATATAGCTCATGAGGAAGAATTGTGATGAGTGTGATGTCTATTTGTGATGTGGAGGAGGGTACACTTGTTCCAATATGTTTCCTACATACCTCCATTGATATCTTACCAATTTGGTGTACCACACCTAGAGATAAGTTGTAGAAGTTTTGATAGGACATTCATAGTGTATACTCTAAGATAGAGTGATAGTGTTTCAGTATGCATCCTTCCATTGAGAAATATTTTGTCTTGTGATCCAGATGATAATTTGGTTGAGATGTGAAGGTTTCATATTTAATAATTCAAGTCATTACATCTTATGTAGTGAAAGTTATAAGTGACAATGTTCTAGATGTACTCTGGTAGAGTAAAGTGTTAATGAAGGTGTGTTGGAATTCTCCACATTCCTTTAGAAGTGAAGTTTTGGTCTAACAATGTGGATATGTTCACTGATGTTAAATTCATACTATATTGTTGTATCATGTGATTTGGTGGTCTGCAAGTGTAGTTTTCAGAGAGCAGATTAGTACAGTTGGTTCCAGCTGCTTAATTTTTCCATAGAACATATGCTTCTCTTCTTGTGCCAACACTTAAAATTAGATACTTCATAAGAAGGTTGAAGAGATATGGTTCATAGACTACATTTTTCACATCTTGGTTTTCAAGTTGTTTTTAGTTTCTCCCTGATGGTGTAAAGATGAATAGTTGGCAGTTTGGGTAGAATTGATGTTGATTGAGCTGACAGTCTTGTTTCCTTCATTTGTAGTTGATCCTAATTAATTATTTTTTATTTGGAGGATATGTTGGTATTTGGGACTTGTTATTCTGTGTGTTGATCCACAACTCATTTTCTCTTCATTTTATATATTTTTGGAGTCGACCTATGGAATATCACATTTTTCATTCTATAGGTCATCTTGGAGCTGACGTAATTGATGTTTTGAGTTGTTGCAGGGGGTATTTATAGAAGAAAAAAATCATTTGTGAATTGATTGTGTGAGATTGTGTAGTATATTGAGGATGAAGTGTCCGGAGCTAGTATGATGGAGTAACTATGCAAAAAAGTGACTACAAAATCAACATATGTTAGATGCTTCTTTTATAGTAGTTCATGTTCATATTATCATTGTAATTTTCTTGTATCTTGCTATCATCCAGTGAGACTCTTTAGTAGGTCCTTGTATCTTTCCCTAAGGTTGTGCACCTTAGCTTGCAAGTCTTTATGAAACGAGGCTTAAACACCATTATAATTTTTGTAAGAAGTGAGCTTCATATATTGTGAGTTGACTCTCACCATGGTTTTTACCTTGTTGGGTTTTGCACATAAAAATCTTAGTGTCCTTGTGTGGTGCATTTTTTCATTTCTTCTCTTCTTTCAATTAATGTTATTTGATTTTTAATCTACAAATGAAATTTGTTAAGTTTTAGTATATTTTGATTCACCCCCTCTGAGTATTTGGTGTGTTCAACAATTACTAATGTTTCATGCATAAGGGGAGATTGTCAAGGATATGTACTTAGACAAAATAATCAATAACCCTTTCTTAAGAGTAATGATAACCATGCTACAACCTTTCTTGAGTTGGTACATAGTGATATTTTTCAATTTTCAACTCACTTTTTATTGATCCAAGTATACCCTTACCTTCATTGATGATTAATCTCAACACAAATGGATGTACTTTATCAAGTAAAATAGTGATTTCTTGAACACTTTCAAGAAAATTAGGGTATCATAGAGAATTAATTAGGTTATTCTAGATTCAATAAATATATATAGATGATTAGGGGAATATGTGAACCATGCCTCTTAGGATTATTGCACTAAGCATGACACACACCATTAGTATCCAATTACCTAAAATCCCTCAAGTAGAATGGTGCCACTAAAATAAATAATATATCACTATGAGAGATGGGAAATCATAAGCTTTAGTTATGATTTATGGCCCCATCCTTTTGGTATGAATGAGTAAATTGTTCCAACTATATTTAGGACCACACTCCACATTAGGAAATTTAGAACATCACTCCAAATGAGGCTCTTCAATAACAAGCCTCGTGATTCCTTATTAATTTGTTTTGGTAGTGAGTTGGTATTCATAAAAAATGGTAGGTGTGATCAAATGAAGAAGAAAATTCAAACATTCATTTTTCTTTAATCTTGTGAGGATGTAAAAGCTTATTAGTTATTTTATCCAACCACTAGATATGCCTACTTTTTATAAGATGTTTAGTTTGATGGTTCCTTCACATATATATCTTCCATCCACTTATTCTTCCTCACTAAATAATCTTTATTTTTTATCAAATTAGGATACCTTAGCGCTCAAGAATAATTTAAATTATAGGTACATGACACTATGGACGATATTTTGTGATGCTACAAGTTCTCACCACATACATTCATAGGATTCTAGTACTATTATTTTGAGTCATGATATATCTACTAATCCACAAATTTTCAAAGGATTAAAATATTTTGGTGTGGGATTATACTAAAACAAAGGATTATTATTATTTGATGGAGTAAAATATGATATTTAGTCTTTCTTCCTAAGGGAATAAAAAATAGTTTTGTGCAAGTGGGTGTACCATTCCAAGTATGTAGATAATGGTTATATTGAAAGGTAAAAGGATCATCTACTAGCTAAATTTCTCTCATAAGTTGAGGGTATTGATTAATCTGATATAATTTCCCTTGTAGCCAAGATTAATTCTATATGCCTTTCCCTCTCTATTTTTGTATCCTAGAGATGACCATTTTTCTAGATGAATGTAAAGAAAAATTTCTCACATGGTAATCTTCATGAGAAATTATACATGGAGAAACCACCAGGATTCATATATGAATTTTCAACTATTTTTAGGATTCAACATTTATTGTATGGTCTCAACCAAGCCTATCAATGATGGTATGAGAATATTGATGTTTTCTTTCTTATTTTTGGTTTCACTCACCACTCAAATCACATAATGTGTATTCAAAGACATCGAGATGATATTTTGTTATTATTATTGTATCTAGATGATTTTACTCTCACTATTAGTTCCTTATCATACATTAATATATTCAACACACTTTGATGGAGAAATTTGACATTACCAATCTCAAGATTCTACACTATTTTATTGGTCTTTAGGTCTTATAGTCTTAGAATGGGATGCCCATATAATAGAATTATTACATTATCTTACTTCATCAATTTAGCATGGTTGATTTAATTATACTTACATACCATTTTATTTTGATGTCACTTTTACTACCACTTACAAAACATGCAATGTTGATGATACTTTTAATATATAGTTAGTTAACAACCTTATACTTGACCCAAACTTGTCTTGATATCACCTTATTTATTATGATTGTCTCATATTTTATTATGATCCTTAGGAGAGTCATTAAAAAGTATCCAAGCATATCTTAATGTATATTCAAGATTTTTTTTATTTTTTTTGGCATTTAGTAAACACCAAAGATTCTCAAATAGTAAGCTTCACATAATCAAATCGAGAGTGTGATGTTGACTCATGGAAGTCCACTTTTGGGTTCATTTTTTGCCTTTTCTTTGGTCTAGTTCCATGGTATTTGAATAATAAATCCGCTATTATATTATCTCCATTGAGGATAAGTATTAGAGTGTAGTACATGCTATCCAAGAGGTTATATGGCTTTGACAATTTATGATAGAATTGGGTCTACCACCTAATCATTTTACATCCATGATTATTTTCTCCTTAGAGTATTTATCTACTGAGGATCATGTTGCAAAGATATTCACTAAACCTCTAGCTTCATCTCATCATTTTGAGTTGTGAAATATGCTCGGGGTGAAATAATTTATCTTGAGGGGATCATCTTGAGTTCTCCTTCCTTTGTATTTTTTCTTTTTTTAAGAGGATTTCTCTCCCACATGGTTTTCTCTTTTTCTCCATTTTGAGAGACTTTATTATACATGGGTACCTCACGAATGCTAGCTTCATGGAACTATTTTTTAATTTTTTAGATTTATCCCTAAGTATCACTTAACAGGGTTGTTAGTGTGAAAATTAGTTTTACCAAAATAGTTCACATATACCTATTTATTCTATTCATACTAGTCTTTAAGATCACTTAAAGAATTTTTCTTTTCATGTCTCACCTTATGAGTTCACTACACTTGTCCTTACACTTGTCCCAGGTGTACCCACATGTGTCATCATATTTCAAGGAGGGGTGGTAAAAAAATTATTCCTAATTGTTGATAGATGGCCAATGCTCCTCTCGAGATTCGTAACTTGGACTAACCACCTCTTGTGGATCCATTAACTCTGGCAGTTTTATCAAGCACTAATAGGTCGATCTTTTAGTGCAACAGAAACCATGGGGCCAACAATTGGTATCAGAGTCAAAGGTGTCGGATTTGAATCCCCTTGAGTAACACTGAGTGGGAGATTGTTGATAGATGGTTAGTTCTCCCCTCAAGATTCATGAAATAGACTAACCGCCTCTCATGGATCCGTTAACTTTGGCAGTTGTGTTGGGCATTAATAGGTCGATCTTTTGGTGCAATGACAACCATGGGGCCAACACTAACTTCCGTATTCCTCCTTTTATTACTTATACAACGATCATATTGTACATTTTACATATTTGTATGAGTATTAAAATTATATCATTTGTTAATTAATCTCCTTGTAAAAGGTATATTTGTATTTATACAGATCTTGTGAGCTTTTGAGTCCCTTGGTGACTCAAAAATAATCTAAAAATTATTTTATTTTATCATAAGTAGAGGACTTATTTTAAATTTAAATAAAATTAGTGTAATATAGGGGAAAATGGAGGTTCTTCTAATTTTGGTAATGGAAACATGGTAATTTAGCTAAAATAGAGGTATGATGAGACTTTTGACACATAAAATAGAAAAGAGAAAGAAATGTTTAATGGAGGTGGATGAATAGTGGTGGGTAAAATCCTAAAGGAGAGAGAAAGAGAAGAGAATAAATTAGAGGAGGAGGTCAAATTATGGCGGATAGAGATCCACATGAGGAATATAAGTGAATAACCAAACATGGTAGAGGAGGAAATGATATGACCTAACCAAGAGATAGAAGAGGTAAAGAAATAAATATTTTAACTTACCTATGATAGTGATGAATCATATTAATTTTTTTTCATTGACTAGCAAGGTGGTTCTACCACTTATATCTACTTTGTGAGAACTATGCTCACAAATATATTACCTAGACTATTTTATGTAGGATAATCTAGTTCCAGGATTAATAATTCATCACGATAAACATATAAATAAATATGGTTTTTTTAAAATTTTGGTTGCATTTTCTATGGTAGTCATTTCATAAAACACTTAGTAGGTGCATTGAAATGGTTGAAAGTAATCATATACACTATCTAAAATAATGGCTTAAATTTAGTGGGTTTTAAATGGTTATAGTTTAAAAGAACCTAAAGGAAGTAGATTGGCAATAACTAAATTAATGAAAATTCTTTCCAAAAATATCCAAGAAGGAAACATAGCATAATAGATTTTTTTCATAAATTTTATGATTGAGAATCATTTCCAAGGTTCCAACAAGCTGTTGAAGGTATAATAAAAAAAAATGAAAAAGAGCAATGGGGTGAGTTGAGTGTTGCATAGGTAGTTGTTTTTGCACCAAAAGATTGACCTATTAATGCCTGATACAACCGCTAGATTTATACAAGATCCAAGATCCATAGGAGACAGTTAATCGATGTCATGAACCCAAGGACCATGCTGCACAAAAAAAGGATCTACCAAGGGTGAAACTATTGCAACAATTCCCCCAACATAAGAGAGGGGTTCAAACCTGTGACCTCAACTCTGATATCAATTTTTGCACAAGTGGCTATCATTGCACCAAAAGATTGACCTATTAATGTCTGATACAACCACTAGATTTATACAAGATCCAAGTTCCACAAGAGGTGGCTAATCCATGTCATGTTCACATAGGCACTGTGTTGCACAACATAATGAGACCAAGGGTGAAACTCTTGAAACATTGAGATTATGGGCTATTTTTATTGAAGAAATCTTGATAAAAATAATAAAACTTCTAAACATGGTGACCTAGGTTAAGAAAAATTGCCCAAGAAGGTTGAAGGATAGTAATTAAAGTTGTTTCAATTATAATGGGGCATGAAATATAATTAAAATATTTCCAATACATCTGTAAAAAATGAAAAAAGGAGAAAGCTTTGTTGAAGATTGGATACCAAGCCTAGAAGGGAGAAGATTAAATTTTGAAGGATAAAAAGTTCTACGAGTATCCAAAATAAATGGGTGCACAAATATCATCTATAATTTTACTTCTAGATATGAACAATTCCATGTTGGCAATAAATCCTAGTTAATCATAATTTTATCATCAAAATTTTGGAAAAATACTCAACCAAATATCTAACATGTTTGGGGCTATCGTAATTGTGGAAGAGTGTTGTTGAGTGTATTGTTAATTATTGCTCAATATTTTGTACTAATATTTATGTAATAAGATGAAGAAATTAATTTTATGAATTTTATGGCATATTTTATATTTTATGTGTGTCTTACAAGTAGGCTCAAAAAATTATTTCATTCAAATAATTTTTCCAATTTTGTTGATATCTATGTGAAGTTCATATCATATTAGAACATGGGTCATTAATTTTATGCACTCATAACCATTAGTCTCTATTTTTTTACAAAATCTGGTTTTTTGGTAGATTTTATCTTTTTTACTAGTTAAATTTGTTAGATACACATGACAACTGAGAGGGGGTGAATCGGTTGTACATTAAAACATTCAAATCCTCATTAGTCTTCAAACCCTTATTAAGCATTAGCATGAATGTAAAAAAATTGAAACACAAACACATCAACAACCATACATAATAGAACAGCAAATTTAAATGGAAAACCCTAATTAGGGAGAAACCATGATGAGGATTAACTCACATATATGAATAAAAACATTGATTATAAAAGGCTGACTATGAAAAGGGATCATTACTCAGAAAAAAAAAAGAATGGATCACTACCAAGGGCTCACTGCCCAAAGGAATCACTGTCTAGAATAGAAAAGAATAGAAGAATATTGTTACAAGGAGTTTCATTAAGAAACAAGAATATCCACCACAAAAACTCTACACCATTTGCAGCCTTCAACTCACTACCTCCAACAACTTTAGGTACACTGAAAATGTAGAAACCTTTTTCTCTCTACTTTTGGTAGCCTTAAGAATTTAATCTTTCACTCAGATACAAACAATTGATCACATATTTATCATCCTTCACATCTACAACTCACTAAAAAACCTTGTGGAACAACTAAACACAAAAATATCCAAGGGAAGGTAGGTATAGATAATATTAGCACATTCCCAAATCTACAAGATAAGAAACCTCAATGCAAAGAATTATGGAGCATTTCTCTCAAACAACCTTCTTCATAGGAAACACATTATCAAACACATCTTCTAGTATCACATGATCTAGAACCTAAAACTATGGATATAACACCTCTAAACACCTTTGATCATCTCATCCAATCCACATAAGCATATATTCAGCAATGAATAAATGAGGAGAACAATGCGGAACACAACTATGCCACCTTGTACACTCTTTATTCAAATTTTCTCAAAAGCACTTGGAAACCAAGTGAACTAACTGAATTAACAACACTTGGTCAAAACCAAAACACCTTCTCATAAAAACCACACTAGATTTTTAACAATATCCCCATTTGCAATACCAACAATCTCCCCATCTACAACACCTACTTAACACCACACTAGATTTTGACATAGGTTGACATCAACGACAACACTAAAGACAACATAGTGCAAAAATATCCCTGTTGACATCAATGAAAACACTAATTTCAACCAATCTCCCCATTTTTATTCAATGAAAACACCAAATTTAAAAAACCATCAACAACAAAAGAAACCCTACATCAAGCAACACTCCCCCTTACTTGGACATTTATTACATTTCAAATTTCCATGTTTTTTAGTCTTATCTCCCCCTCTAACATCAATTTTTTCCTTGTATTTTTTAAACTTTAATTTCCCATTATTCTTTCATAATTTTCTCTCCCCCTTTGAAATTATTGGCAAAGGATGATATTTACACACTTCACTTCAGGTAACACATACAAATAACTCTCTCTTACTTTATCCACTAATCTTTCTATCTTTCTCTATCTCTATTGATCTCTCCCCCATATGGGCATAAGATATGCTCCCCATGACTGCACCAACCAAAGAAAACACTACCTACTCCCCTTGAGAAGTAGCCTTCATTAGACCAAGACAAATAATTAATCTTGAATTTCTCACCTAGAAAAATGCACCAAATTATGCATTTAGTTGAATAAAGGAGGGGCAATAACCCTTAGCTTCTACCTGATATACTCAAATGTATCTTTTGGAAGATACTTTATGAAAATACCTATTATTTGGTCTTTTGTAGGTACATACTCCAACTTCACTTCATTATCTACAACTTTCTCTCTTAGAAAGTGTAGAGAAGGGGGATTCACTACTCACAAATTCTCTTCACTCAAAGAGCCTCACAAGGAAAACTAACCTAAACTACCTCAAAGGACAATGACGAGAGTTATAGAATCTGAAAGAGTAGGCCATGAAGATTCTCCAAACAAATTGACAAGCTCTCGACCAAAGGATGCCAATGTAGAATACAAATGACAGCATGACACACTAGAATCCTTGAGGCATACTGGTGTCTTGTACATACCAGAGAGTGAGAATGTCACAAAAAATGGCTAAGTGACTACTTCTATTCTAATTGTTGAGAACTTCTAGAATGCGATAAAGTGACAAAATGTAGTAGAACTGGAATGGAAATGATAAAGACAAGGAGAAGGGAAAGGAAATTCTTATAATCATGTGAATGATGAAGCCTCCAGCTCATGAACATCTTCAATACCTGCACACAAGAAAGAGAGAGAATTTTGGGACTGTATAGGGGTTTTTCTTATTCAAACCCCCATTTTGGTGTTCCCACCTCCATGGACAACCAGTTAGATAAAAATGTATGAAATGAAGTAAAGAGTGCTAAATCACTACAAAAAAGTGTTATTCTACTCAACCAAATAATAGAGGAGAGGAGCGAAATCTTATCACCTCCACCCAAAGTTCTCAAGGCTAGTGGGGGAGTAAATGAGAGGAAATCAAGCCTCTGCTGCAATGGTGTTTTGTTCCACACTTGCTCTACTTAAGTGATGGAGTGTTGATGTGAAGTGTAAAGTGTTTCTTGAGTGTGAAGAGATAGTGAAGAAGCTGCTTGGAGCTTGTGAAGAGATTGTGGAAGGAAGAAGAGAGTCAAGAAGGGCCCAAAGGGATAGGATATATCCAAATGAATGAAGGAGAGGTGAATTTGAAGGCAATGGGCTTAGGTGGAATTTTGCCTCTGAATTTAATTTTCTAAAGTGGAAAGGGGTAAAAGGGGAATTTTCATTAGGGGTGAAAATTAATTCCTATACATTTTCCCCCCACTTTAGCGAGCACAAATACTGATGAGTGCTTCAATAAAGTAGATTAGAGAAGTAACATAGTTAGAAATGTATTCCTAAACTGTTGAGGAAGTAGAGCATGATCTGGCAAACCCGAGAGTGTAGGATAAGCAAAAGACTTCATAGCCCCGTAGAACTATGAATTTGAAGAAAGGAAAAGAATATAATTAGGATGAAGAGGATGTAGATCTTCGATTTGGTATATACAATTGAGAAGAGAAAGATAGAAATGAATGCAAGAGTGATAAAATCAATCCCCACTCAAGGAGGAAAACCCATATCACCGAGTAAAAGTGATAAAAGAAATCCCCGCTCGAGGAGGAAACCCATATCACCGAGTAAAAGTGATAAAATAAATCCTTTCTCGAGGAGGAAAACCCATACCACTAAGTAAAAGTGATAAAAGAAATCCCCACTCAAAGAGGAAAACTTGTACCACTGAGTAGAAGTGATAAAAGCAATCCCCACTCAAGGAGGAAAACCCATACCACTAAGTAAAAGTGATAAAAGCAATCCCCACTCGAGGATGACGACCCGTATCATAGAGTAAAAGAGCTCTACAGGTTCTCGATCCCACACAACAAGTAAGAAGATAGTCACACAAACCATCATCAAGTTGGAAAACTTTCGAAGAGGTTCCTTAGAAACCCTTCAAAATGAGGAGGGGTCCACTCAAGGGATGCATTGTTTGAAAAGCAAGGTCTAATCAGGTTGCCCCCAATCTAGTCACAAAGATAGGAAGTAGGTCTAGTTGGGTTTCCCCCAAGCTAGACACCATATAATTCATTTTTTGAGAAAAGATTTCAAAGATGTCCCTCGGGAACCCTTCAAAAGGAAGAGGGTCCACTCAAGGTATGCTTCAATTAAAATATATAGATAAGAGAGGGGATCCTTAAGAAGGACGCACATCTCCAAAAAAATTTATCTTCAATGCCCCAACATAGAGGGGAGGAGAACCATGCAAGATATTTAGAACGCCATAGAGGTAAGCCTCAATATCACTTGTCATTTTGAAGAAGAGGCAAGGCATCAACAAATCAATGAGTGATGGCACCTGAATCATGAAGTTATTGTATTTTATCCTTCAAGGCCTTAGTTCACTAATGGAATGGCTAGACACTCAATGGTATGCACAAAAAGAATGTTCTTCTTTATAATGTTTATGAAATTTATTACATGTAGGAGGAGGAAGATTAATTAAGTGGGCATTTAGAAGCTCCAAAAAAACACACTCTTTCTCAAATAGAGGATGAGGAGTAGAAAGTAACCCTTTCTCTTGTGGAGAAATGTTTGACTTCTCACAAGAACAAGATATGAAGATAGAAGACAAAGGAGAATGGACCAATCCATGAGAACGAGGTTGAATGGACATCATGTCAACATTCAATCATGGTTCCAATTCAGATTGTTCATTCAAGAAAACCAAGCCCCAAGTTATGCTTATGAGGTGCAAACTCTAAAGGGAACTATATTCCTTCTTCATTACACTCACAACCTCTACGCTCATAGCCATACTTAGAGATGAGCTTAAAGTCAAGGCCATAACATGTTTTCAAATCATGAGAAGGAGGATCCTAATAGAGAGAATTATTCCATAAAGGGGGAACATACTCTTCTATGGGATTATCATCACCCTTCTTGATAGGAATGTCAATAGTATCCTCCTTAGCAAAAGCGTAATCATCTTCCTCAGAAGGAGGATCAACATTAAGAACATTATAGTTCAAATTCACATTATCTTGCGATACAAACGAATAACCATCTTCAATAGTAGGTGTGAATGATGTTGTCAAAAGGTCTAAGTGGATCGGGTCGACTTTCTATTCCTGAATGAAGGAATTTGTAAATTTTAAGGGACCCCAATCATCACCAAGACATGCATTTTCTTGAGAAGATGTAGAAGAAATAGAATTTAGATTTCTCACTTTAGAAGGATCTTCTTTAGGGACATCTATCTCAAGAGTATCCTTTGTAGTAGGTACTACTGGAGTAAACATCGACACATTGGAAGACATTGAATGAATAAGGGTAGGAACAACTGAAGCCTGACTAGCAGTTGCCATCTCACATAGATGTATAGTCTCAGGGTCAGATTTGACTATGACTAATCAATCATTGCAAATGAACTTAATAGATTTGTACAAGGTAGATAGGACTGCACCCATAGTATGAATCCACGGTCTACCAAGAAGAAGGTTATAAGGTAACTTCTCTGACATAACATATACAAGAGTGGGTACATTAACAGGTCCAAGTTGTAGAGGCAATACTATTGTACCTAGAGCTTGTCGCCCAACATTATCGAACCCACAAATGTCAACAAAATAAGAATTAATAGAAGATGGATCAATATTAATCTTAGGAAAGAGATCAATGCTACATACATTGAGCATCAAATCAAGATCAACGAGAGTACGTCTAATACCAATCTTATTAATATTAACTATAATCATCAAAGGGTCTGCTTGCTTCTGTACTTTTAGAGGTAGGAGTTCTTGCGAATAGAACATAATATTTAGTGAATCTTCATGAATATAATCCATCAACACATCAACATTTGCTAGCTTGGTAGATGAAGGAAAGAGGATATTTTGCAAGGCTTCCTAAAGCATAGCTTGATAAACCAGATCAGATTGAAGCAAGTCCCATAGTGATATCTTAGCCGAAGTAACTTGGATTTTCTCAACAAGATCGTAATCACTAGGTGCTTTAGTCATAGGTTTAGGTGCTTGAAGAATGCTTAGTTGTTTATTCATTATATTATCATAGTTATGAGATACTGCTCTATGGGAGGGAGAATTAGAAAGATCAAGGGAGTTACTATCAAATGGAACACCATCAATAGAACAAACCCTTTTAGGAGGAGGGCTAGCTAGAGTCACATAAATGCTAGTTCCTTAGGCATTTGAGGGGCAACAAATACATAGATTGCATTTACATAATCATCACAACTAGTAGAATAATAATTTGAAGATATATTCTCAACATCGATCCAAATAGGATCAAACGTGGAAGGAGATTCTATTGGTATGTGGCTACTCATTATGCTATACTATACACTCTTAAGTACTATATCAAAAAAGAAGAAAAGTTGACTTTGTAAAACCTAATTTTTGGAAGATTTTAAAATATTTTTATATGTGGTTGGGATGGGGGGTTAAAGCATGGCATTATTCACAATATTGTAATATGTTTTTCACTAGATAATAAAATCATCAAATGGCTATGGTTTTGTGGATGTAGTCCAAATTTGGTGAACCACTTTAAATTCTCTGTGTTGTCTTGTTTTTACTATAATTTTTTGTGTATTTTATTTCTCTGCTTTATTGTTCAAATATGCATCTAGCTTGTTATATATCTTCCTTCTAACCCTAACAAGTGGTATTAGAGAGAGTTGTGTTTAGTTATCATCTATAGGAAGGTCTCACGGTTGAGTTGGAGAAATGGAAAACAAGGGTAAATTGAAGGTTGAGAAGTTCAATGGGAAGAACTATCAGTTATGGAAGATGCAAATGGAGGACTACCTCTATCAGAAGGATTTATGGTGGTGATTGGAAGGGAAAACTAAGAAACCTTCAACAATGTTTGATGAGGACTGGGATATTTTGGATAGAAAGGCACTTAGCAGTATTCGTTTATACCTAGTACAATCGGTGGCATTCAATATTACAAAAGAAAAGACAACTCAAGAGTTGATGGAAACCCTAGAAAAGTTATATGAAAAGCCTTTTTCTTCGAATAAGGTATTTCTTATGAAGCATTTATTTAATATGAAAATGGTAGAAGGTGGGTCAATTGCTAATCATTTAAATAAGTTTAATATGATTACCATTCAATTAACTTATGTAAAATGTAAAATTTGATGAAGAAGTTAGGGCTATTTTGGTTATGTGTTCTTTGCTTGAAAGTTGAAATAGCTTGGTAATGGTTGTTAGCAATTCTATTTCTAGTTCGAATATATTGAAATTTGATGATGTTGTTGGTGTTCTTTTGAGCGAGGAAATTTGTAGGAAAAACTCGGGTGGAACATCCACATCAGGAAGTGTTTTGAATGTAGAAAGTAGGGGTAGAACAAAGGAGAGAGGAAACAATTCTGGAAGTCATGGGAAGTCATGAGGAAAATCAACAGAAAAAAGGTCCTAATCTAGAGACAAGAGGGATTGTTGGTACTATGGTAAGTCGAGTCATTTAAAGAAAGATTGTCTATTTGGGAAAAATAAAGGAGATAAAAAGGAAGGAAATAAAGAGGCAAATGTGGTAAGTAATAAATCTCATGAGGATGCTTTTATTGTTTCCCTTAACAGTGTTGATGGTTCTTGGGTGTTAGATTCAAGGGCTTCATTTCATGCTATGCCCCATAGAAATTATTTTCTTGATTATGTCCAAGGGGATTTTGGGCTGGTTTATTTGGAAGATAAAAAACCCTGTTATATTTTTGGAAAGGGAAGAATCAAGATTGAGTTGTATAATGGGAATCATTGACTACTACATGAGGTAAGGCATGTTCCAAAGTTAAGAAGAAATTTAATTTTAGTAGGGAAACTAGATGATGAAGGTTGTGTTGTTAAATTTAGTGATAAAAATTAGAAGGTTACAATAGGTGCCTTAGTGGTAGCAAAAGGTGTGAAAGTAGGCACCTTATATCTTTGTATAGGTCATACTATTCCTTCTACTTTAGCTATTGCAAATAAAAAACAATGTTCAGGAATAATTGTTGTAGTTCAACAGGCAAAACATCAGATAGTTGTTGTTGATTCTGAATCAGTACTATGGCATAATAGACTTGGGCATATGAGTGCAAAAGGTATGAAATTAATTAATTTAAAGAATGTTTTACTAGGTCTAAAATGTGTTAATATGGATTTCGGTGAAAGTTGTGTGTATGGAAAACAAAAAAGAGTTAGTTTTCTCAAAGATGGGAAACAAAAGAAAGATGTGAAATTGGAGATTGTGCATACAGATGTATGGGAACCAACTTAAGTATCTTCTCTCGGTGGCTCTCAGTATTATGTTACATTCATTGATGATGCAACTAGGAAGGTATGGATTTATTTCCTTAGGTAGAAATCTGATGTATTTGAAATTTTTTAAAAATGGAGAAGCTTGGTTGAGAATGGAATGGGTAAAAAGTTAAAATGTCTTAGATCTGATAATGGTGGTGAGTATTGCAGCAAATATTTTTAAGATTATTGTTCCTCTAATGGTGTTCATAGGCAAAAAATGGTTCCAAGGACTCCATAGGAAAATGGAGTGGTTGAGCGCATGAATAGAACAATAATGGAGCATGCACGGAATATGAGTTTGCATGTTGGGATACCTTTAAACATGTGGGAAAAGGTTGTAAACACTATTGTTTATTTAATTAATAGAGGTCCCTATAATCCTTTGGGTTGTGGTATTCCAGAGGAAGCATGGAAAGGTAAGAAGGTGAGTTATTCTTTTCTCAAAAACTTCGGTTGTGAAGCATTTTCTTATGTAGATTCTGAAAATAGAACCAAGCTTGATGAAAACTCAAAGAAATGTATATTTTTTGGATATGGCATCAATGAATTTGGTTATAGGCTTTGGGATTTTGAAATAAGAAAATTGTGAGAAGCAGGGATGTCATATTCAATGAGAAAGTGTTGTACAAAGATCAGTTGCACCAACATGAGAAGAAAGAAAATGATTATGCAGTGCTAGATGATACTCCAAACAACAATGTTCCACTTATTCCTCATGCTTTGCAACAATAGAAACAAAAATACCACAAACTCTAGTGAATGTTAGATGATCTTCAAGGATAAGTAGACCTCTAGAAATATTTTCTCCCTCTTTTTATTCTATTTTATTAACTGATGTTGGTGAACCAAAATTTTATCATGAATTTATGTAGGTTGATACCAAGGTTTAGTGGGAGCATGGAATGGAAGAAGAAATGGACTCCTTGCTGAAAAATCAGACTTGGGAATTATGCAAGTTGCCTATAGGTAAAAAGGCTTTACCAAATAAATGGGTTTATAGGATGAAAGAGGAGGATGGAGGTAAGAAAAGATTTAAAGCCAAATTAGTTGTAAAGGGATTTGTAGAGAAAAAGGGTATTGATTTTGATGAAATATTTTCTCTAGTATTGTATTCGTATTTTTTAAAGTATTGTGGCTGCTGAAGATTTTCATTAGAACAAATTGATGTTAAAACATCCCTTCTCCATGGTGATTTGGAAGAATAAATATATATGGAACAACCACAAGGATTTGAGGTCAAAGGTAAGGAGAAACTAGTGTACAGATTGAAGAAAAGTTTATATGGCTTGAAGCAGGAACCTCGGTAATGGTATATTAAATTTGATAGTTTTATGGCTGAGCAAGGCTATAACATGTGTAATTTTGACCATTGTGTTTACTTTAAGAGGTTAGATAAAGATAGCTACATTATTTTATGTTTAAATTTTGATGATATGCTTGTAGTGGGGTCTAACATGGATCACATAAAGGATTTATAACAACAGTTAGAAAATTCATTTGATATGAAGCATTTGGGGGCAGCAAAACAAATCCTTGGTATGAAGATTACAAGAGATAGGAAAAACAAAAAAATGTTTCTATCTTAGGCTGATTATGTTGAAAAGGTGTTGCAGAGATTTCATATGGAGAATGCAAAATTTATCAACACACCTTTGCCCAATCATGTCAAATTGACTAAGGATATGTGTCCAAAGACACAAGAGGAGGAAGAAAAAATGTCCAAGGTACAATATGCTTCAGTTGCAGGTAGTTTAATGTACACCATGGTATGCACAAGACCAAATATTGCACATGTTGTAGGAGTTGTTAGCAGGTATATAAGTCATCCTAGAGTTGAGCATTAGAATGAGATAAAATGGATTCTTAGGTACTTGAGAGGTATGTTTTGGGGTCTCTAATATAGATTTAAAAGGCTATGTTGACTCATATTTGGCAGGGGATATAGATACCAGGTGGAGTACAACAAGTTATGTATTTACAGTTGGTTGGACAACAGTGAGTTGGATTTATCGATTGAAAAAGGTGGTTGTTTTATCCACCATAGAGGCAGAGTATGTTGCTGCAATAGAGGCAACAAAGGAGATGATATGGCTACAATTTTTCATAGAAGAGTTGGGAAAACAATAGGCTGAAAATCACTTTTTTACAGACAATCAAAGTACTATAAATCTTGCAAAGAATTATGCCTTTCACTCTAAGACCAAACACATACAACTGAGATATCATTTTATTCGGTCGATATTGGAGGATGGACATGTAAAGCTAGAAAAGATACATACATATGCCAATCTAGTAGATATTTTTGGAAAGGAAGTGACAAGGGAGAAACTGAGCTCCTCTTCATCTTTGATTGGTCTTCATGGTTAAAATTATAATAGAGCAAAAAAGGTCCAAGGTTCTTATTTCTAGTGGGATTTTTAAGTGCAACGGTGTCATCTAGGATCAGTCTCCAAGTGGGAGATTGTGTTGGTGTGGAGCCTGATCAGTCTCCAAGTGGGATATTTTTGGTATGTGGTGACTAATCATGCTATACTATACACTCTTTAGTACTGTACCAAAAAGGAAAAAAAAATGAATTTACAAACCCTAATTTCTAAAAGCTTCTAAAAGCTTGTTATAAGTGATTGGGATGGGGAGTTGTAGCATGGTATGATTTGCAATATTGTAATATTTTTTGCATTGGATAATAAATTATTAGATGGTTGTGGTTTTTTGGATGTAGCTCAGATTGGGTGAACCACGTCAAATTCTTTGTGTTGTCTTGTTTTTGCTATAATTTTTCATTTGTTTTATTTCTCTGTTTTATTGTTCAAATCTGCATTTAACTTGTTAGATATTTTGCTTCTAACCCTAAAAATTTCATCACACACTAATGCATCATCTCTAGACGAGAGTGCATTAGAAAATATAGGAAATTCATAATTCAAGAATGCATCATCTCTAGAAGAGAGTTCATTGGAATGAATAGAAGGTAGAGTAACATTTAGAAAGGTATCAATGATTTTGTCTTCTTGCAACAAAATATCCTTTGAAGTAGGGGGAATTTCATGAGAAGGATCAAAGACACCGAGTGACATAGGAAAAGCCAAGTCACCATCACATGCATGAAATGAAACATCATTAATATTTAGAATAATATTAGATACAAAATTAATAAAATAATATATTAAATTCATTATGATTTTTTTGGTACTTTTTACGTTCTAGTATTGCATTTTCGGAGGTCTTTGGAGCATAATTTGATGTAGGAACTTGCATCGGTCCATAAAATTCGATTACTAAAGGTACTAGTACTTTTTGGATTAAACTAGTTCTCTAGGAGACCTTTCCAATGGTGCAAATGGTTCTGAATTTTGAGCACGGGGTCAAAAGTTATGACCCCACCAAGTATGGGTAAATAAATTCCTAGTTGTTTGAAAAACATTGTTCTTCACATTAGGTTCACCAAAATGTAGAGAAGGGGGGTTCACTACTCACAATTTCTCTTCACTCAGATAGCCTCATGGGATGAACTGCCCTAAACTACCTCAAAGGACAACAAAGAGAGTTCTAGAATCTGAAAGAGCAGGTCATGAAGATTCTCTAGACAAAATGACAAGCTCTTGGCCAAAGGACGTCAATGCAGAATACAGATGACTATGTGGAAAGCTAGAATCCCTAAGGCATGTTGGCATCTTGTATGAACCAGAGAGCAAGAATGTCACAAAAAATGGCTAAGTGACTACTTCTATCCTAATTGCTGAGAACTTGTGAAATGCGATAAAGTGACTGAATGTTGTAGAACTAGAATGGAAATGATAAAGACAAGGAGAAGAAGGGAAAGGAAATTATTACAACCATGAGAATGATGAAAAATCCTACTCATGAACATATTCAATAACTGCACACAAGAAAGAGAGAGAATATTAGGACTGTATAGGGGTTTTCCTTAGTCAAACCCTGTTTTGGTGTTCCCATCTCCATGGATTGCTAGATAGATAGAAAAGAATGAAATGAAGTAAAGAGAACTAAAGCACTACAAAATAGTGTTATGCTACTCAACCAAATAATAGAGGAGAGGAGTGAAAGCTTACCACCTCCGCCCAAAGCACTCAAGGCTAGTGGGGGAGAAAATGAGAGGAACTCAAGCCTCTTCTGCAATGGTGTTTTGTTCCACACTTGCTCTAGTGAAGTTATGGAGTGTTGATGTTGTTGTTGTGAAGTGTAAAGTGTTGCTTGAGTGTGAAGAGATAGTGAAGAGGTTGCTTGGAGCTTCTGAAGAGATTATGGAAGGAAGAAGAAAGTCAAGAAGGACTCAAAGGGATATGAGATAGCCAAATGATTGAAGGAGAGGTGAATTTGAAGGGAAGGGTGAAAGAAACGGCCACATTCGGGTTGGTTGGGAAAAGAGGGCATTACAATTCGACTCCCAATGGGAATTGTAACACCACTGTAGGCTCCAAACATAGGAATCTATTAGGGACATAAGCATGCCACACATATGCCTACACACCATGCAGATGTCTGTGCGCCACATGGACGTCTCTGCGCCACACGGTCGTCTCTAACAAATATTCCTCTATCGACACACAAAACAAATGCCAAGTGGAACAAAGGGAGCGGGCTTAGTTGAAATTTCTCCTCAAAATTTGGTTTTCTAAAGTGGAAAGGGTAAAACGGGAATTTGCATTAGGGGTGAAAATTCACTCCTATACAAAAAGTCATACTAGATAGAGATATGCTTTGACTTTGAATGCATTATTGGATTTTTTGAAATGTTGATAACACTTGTATTATCACGTAAGATTTAAATAGGTTCATCATATGATACTCTGATATCCTTGAATGTCTACTTCATCCACAACACTTATGTGCAACAAGATGTTGGTGCAATATATTTTGCCTCTGTAGCAGATAATGACACTAAATATTGCTTCTTAATTAACCAAGAAACCAATCTACTTCCAAGAAAGAAAACACCTCCACTTGTACTTCTTCTATCATTTGTACAACCTTCCCAATCTATATCTATATAAGAACTCAAAGAGAAATTAGTATCCCTAGGATACTATAGACCAAAGTCTGGAGTACCTTTCAAGTATTTGAATATCTTTTTGATTGCTGCCACATTCGATTCTCTAAGATATTCTTGAAATCTTGTTGCAATACATACTGAATGCATGATATCGGGTGTAGTAGTTAGATACAACAATCCACCAATCATTGATCTATACTTTCCTTGATCTGTCTTATGTGATTCATCATTTTTTCTCAGCTTACAACCAATAACCATGGGAGGATATATTGGTTTAGAGTCCTCCATTCTAAACTTATTTAACATTTCCTTGACATACTTTTATTGTGATAGGAATATACCTTTAAACCATATTGACTGGTTTATAGCCAAAGGAGGAGATTAATCTCCCCAAAAATTGACATTTCAAACTCATTTTTCATATCCTCTACAAATATTTTACACATTGCTTCATTTCCTCCAAATATTATGTCATCAACATACACAACCACAATCAAAATTTGATCTCTCTCGACCTTTATGTAGATATTTCTATCTAGATTACCCTTTTTGAATCCTTTCTGCAATAAGTACATATCTAATCTTGCATACCAAGCTCTAGGAGCTTGATTGAGTCCATATAAATCTTTCTTCAACCTGTAGACCATATTAGAATCTTTTGATAACTAAAAAAATTCTATTTTTTCAATGTACACCTCTTCTTCTAACTCACCATTAAAAAATGTATACTTGACATCCATCTAATACACTTTGAAGTCTTTATGTGCTGCAAAATCCAAAAACATATTAATGTTTTCCATTCTTGCTACTGGAGAATAGGTCTATTCAAAATCTATTCCTTCCACTTTTGAGTACCCCTTACACACAATTCTATCCTTGTTCCTAATAACTTCTCCATTCTAATTCAACTTGTTCTTGGAAACCAATTTAGTTGCTATCACATTATTTTTTTTGGTCTTGGGACTAATTCCCATGTCTGATTCTTCTCAATCTACCTTAGTTCTTCTTCCATATATTTGATCCAACTCTCATCCTTTTATTCTTCAGTCACTGTTTTAGGTTCTACCGTAGAAAGTAAACATAAGTTTACTTGTCCCTTTGTTATAGTAGTTCTTCATCTTGTCATCACACCTTTTCTCTTATCTCCATGATTCGATCTTTAGAATGATTATTCTACACATACTTTGGAGTCTTAGGATTATTTTTTGTATCTTATTCCTCTTCTACTGTTATCTCTTTCTCTTTCTCTTCTTCTTCTTCTTCTTCTTCTTCTCTGCAAGGGGATTCATCAGATTCATATCCTTCTATCAATACTGAGATTTTATGTGATTCTTCAGCCATTTTGACACTTGCACTTTCATCTATCCTATTTAGCCTTTTGTTATAGCATCTATATGCCTTCCTCTTTGTAGAGTATACAGGGAATATTCCTTCATCTAATCTTGCATCAAAATTTCCTAAGTTATCTTCATCTCTTCTAATATAACATTTTCTTCCAAAAAATCTAAAATATTTCATAGTGGGATGTTTTTCATACCATAGTTCATAGGGGCTCTTTGAACTATTCACTCTTTTATTTCCTCTGTTAAGAATGTACACAATAGTATGCATGGCTTCTTTCCAATATACTTTTGGTAGATTTACTTCCTTCATCATGGTTCTTGCTTCTTCTTGAACTATCCTATTCTTCCTCTCCACAACTCCATTCTGTTGAGGAGTCCTAGGATATAATAAATCTCTCTTTATCCCATGGTATTGACAAAAGCTATTAAATTCATTGGAGATGAACTCACCACCTTTGTTAGAACTCAAAGATTTTATTTTCAAATCTATTTCATTCTCAACCATAAACTTAAATGCTTTAAAATTTTCTAGAGCCTCTGATTTTTCTTTGACAAAGGTCACCCAAGTCATTATAGAGTAATCATCTATCAACAACATAAAATACCTATCACCTTGAGAGCTTCTTGTTCTAGTAGGTCCACATAGGTTTGTATGCACTAGTTCCAAAGGTCCTATAGTAGAATATTCCATAGTTTTGAACCTCTTCTTTGTCTTCTTTCCAAAATAACGTTACTTGTAAATTGTATTGATAGGCTTTGTAATTCTTGGTAGATATCTCACAACATAAATAGAGTTGATCTTCACTAGGATATCAGAATTGATGGGACACAGTCATCTATTCCATAGCCAATTTCATTGATTTGTGACATAAAGCACTTAACACCACCACCTTTGAGTTGATAAAAAATTCCTTATGTCCTTGTTCCAACTATAACCAATGTTATGAAGATTCATTTTCTGATTTCACAACCATCATCCTAAAATACCAAATTTTATCCTCTACTACACCTTTTTCATACACTAAGAATATTATTCCTAAGACCCTTGACATACAAAAAATCATTTGTATTATGCTTGCCATAAAAAATAATTGAACCTTTTTCATAGAACTTAGCAGATGTATTCATCACCAGACTTAACAATACCACCATAAAACTTGTTGGAAAAAGGTGCCTCAACTTGCTGGCTTAAACTTCAGATTGAGACTTAACAAATTTTTCGTTATGTTCATGCCTCTACTGCTTTACCGTTGGGAGCCTTTGGAGGTGGCACGATTGTGTAGTTTACTACCTTACCACAAGGCTCTTTGGTCTTTCTGGTGGTTGGACGGTGGCACTGCCATACTGCAGAACACTTTTTTCTGTTTGGTGGTTGGCTAGTGTTACCGCTATACCATCATGTCCCTCTTCTCCTCTAGTAGTGACATGGTGAACTCTGGTATTCTAGCGAATGGATGATTACCTCCATACTGCGGAGCCCTATTGACCAAGGCACGGTGGTGTAGTGAACCATGGCGGTCAATATTGATGTTTACCTCCCTACTATGGAAGTCTTTCGGTTAAGGCACAACACCGTGGTGAACCGTGGCAGTTGGATTGGATGCTCACCGCCATACCACGATGGTCTTTCGGCCATGCTACAATAGAATGGTGGTACCGCCATACCATGGGGGTCTTTTAACTTTGACACGGTAGTGCAGTGTGAGTACCACCATACCTCAAAGGCTTTGTCTACATTGGGCGGTAGAACGATATAATCCATCACCATGAGGGTTGCTTGAATGGCGAGTGGTAGCACGGTAGAACGAGCTTGGGGCATAGTTGGTCAGTCTGACTTGATAGTCAAAGCAGTGGATGAATGGGGTTACAATACGTGGTTTGATCTCACTCATTGATTTTACATAACTGTTGTAAATCAACAATTATTGTTTGAATTTTTAAATCTTTGAAAGTAATATATGCATTAACTGTAAGATTTGATTTGGTAGTTGACAAAATCCAAAATTAGGCACATCTTTATAATAGGATTAAATGTTGGGGTGGCTCGATGTGTGTTTGCAGGGTGGTTTCATCAGATATCGATATTTCTTGTCGCTGAATAGAGTAATTAAATACACCCTATTGGTTGTTGATTGAAACAGACAAGAAATAGGTATAGAGACTAAGGTGATGGTGTAAGTGTGATTCATTGTTTGTTGTAGAAGTATTGTAACAATGAATGTATCAAACTGAAGTCTGTGAGAAGGTCGACTAAGGGATGTTGTTGTGAGATAACATCTGAGAGTGAAGTCTATAACTCTGTATATGTAATTTTTTATTGTAATACAAAGTGACTTTACTTGGTGTGGTGGATTTTTCTCCCGTAAGGATTTTCCCACGTATATTTGATGTTATCTTTATGTGTGTTTTATTTCTATCTTTCCTATTATACTGTGATTGTGCATCTTAAATGCAAGAAAGTTTTAAATGATGTATTTTGCACTACTCCACAGAGTATTTTTCATTAGGAAAGCATATTACACAACTCTGCTTTTCCTTTCAAGTGGTATCAGAGTCTAGCCAATTGTGTTATCCTTGTGAGTAGGGCTAGCTTTTTGTGCTAATCCTATTTTAGTGGGATTCTTGCAAAGGGAGAACCAATTACTGAGTCTACTATTTGAGATGGCAACTACACTAGGTAGATTAGAAATTAAAAAATTCAATGGCGGAAATTTTGAGTTGTGGAAACTCAAAATGGAAGACTTCTTGGTGGATAGAGACCTCTAGATTGTTGTGTCTAGAACCATGCCAAAAATTATGAAACAAGAATATTGGGATCTTGCAAATAGAAAGCTAGAGGTTTGACAAGACTTTGTCTAGCCGATTTTGTACTCTTGAACGTCCATGAGGAGAATACTATAGCTTCATTATGGAAGAAACTTGGTGACATTTATCAAGGAAAGTCTTTGGTGAATAAGTTATATTCCTGAGGAAGAATTTGTACTCCTTGAAGATGGAAGAAGGTGAATCTATATTAGACCATCTAAATTCATTTAATATGATTGTTGCATAGTTGGCGTATGTGGGTGTGAAGATAAATAAGGAGGATCATCACATGCTTTTGTTATGTTCCCTATCTGACACTTGGGATCATCTGGTAATGGTCATTGGAAGTACAACAACTAATTTCAAGATCAAAGACATGGTTGTCTCGATGTTGTTAGAAGAAATATGGAGGAAGTCTTCAGAGATGGCCAAAGAGGCTCTTGTTGTTTGGGGTAGATCAAAGGAGAGAGGCAAGAAGAAGGACAAGAAGTCTAAATCCAAATCTGAAGGGAGATCAAAGTCTCTTGGTAAAAAGTCGAAGGTGAAATGTTGGAACTATGGGAAGCCTAGTCATATCCAAAAGGATTGCAAGGAGAATAATAATAATAATAATAACTCTTCAAAAAATGACTCTTCTCAGAGTGATGTAGATGCCTTCATTGTAGCCTTGGTGATTCAGGCATTAGATGATGTTTGGCTGATTGACTCAGGTGCATCTTTCCACATGACATCTCACAAAGAGTGCTTCACTAAGTATGAAAAGTATGATGGTGGAAAGGTGTACCTGAAAAGTGACTCAACTCTAGAGATTGTTGGTTGTGGAAGAGTCAAAATCCAATTTCCTAATGGAAGAATCAAAGGGATTGGTGATGTACTACACATACCCAGTTTGGCTCGTAACTTACTTTCTATCAGTAAGCTAAATGATGTTGGTGTGGAAGTTTATTTCTCGAGTAAAGGATGTAAGATGACTAGAGGCACAATGTTTTTGGCTAAGGGTGTATGAACTAGTACTCTGTACAAGCTCGATGCACGTCTTGTTCAATGCAACATCTCTATAAAGTCAGGAAAAGTTTCTCATGGAGAGAAGAATAATGATGCTCCTTTGGGTGCAAATTCCTTGGAGATGAAACTCCTAGTGGAGAAGACCATGTTGTGGCATCATAGACGTGGTCACAAAGGTGAGAAAGGCTTAAAAACCTTGAAAAATAATTTTTTTGTTGAAGGGCTTGTTGATTGCAACCTTGAGTTTGATTTTTGTGAACACTGCATTTATGGTAAGCAACATCATTATTCATTTTATTCAAGTCCTCATAAATCTTTTGGTGTACTGGATTATGTTCATTCTAATGTATTTGGTTCAGTGAATGTTCATTTGTTATCAAATTATAGATATTATGTTTCTTTTATTGATGATTATTTGAGAAGGGCATTTGTATACTTTCTTAAGATTAAATTAGAAGTGTTTAGTCAATTTAAAGAATTTAAAACTTTGGTAGAGAATTAGACTAGAAATAAAATCAAATGCTTGAGGATCGATAATGGAAATGAGCTTTGTTCTACAGATTTTGAAAGGTACTACAAAGACCATGGGATTAAAAGGCATAAAACTACACCTTATACTCCACAACATAATGGAGTTGTTGAAAGGTTGAACAAGATACTAATGGAAAGAGTGAGGAGTATGTTGAGCAGTGCTAGTCTAGAGAAAAAGTTATGGGCTAAGGTTGTGGCTACAACATGTTACCCACTAAATCATTCACCTTACTTTTCTCTTGTTGAAAAAACACCTTTGGAAGCTTAGTATGGTAAGAATCCCTCTCTGAGACATATGCATCTATGTCAAATGAGAAAATATCTAAGTTGGAGAACAAGGTTTTTAAATGTATCTTCATCGTCTATGGCGTTGGTGTAAAAGGATACAAGCTTTGGAATCTTGATACTGAGAAGTTTTTGTATAGTAGAAGTGTTATATTTCAGGAGCTGAATCCTTCAACATCTAATCCACAGTTAGAGACAGATCAAAGGTAAAAGAAGAATGATGTAGTTGAGATTCCTCAAAATTCAGAAAAAGAGGAAATACATGGTGTACCTAAAACTAAGGAGAGCTCTACCAAGTCTAAGATTTTTGAAGAAGAAGAACCACATTCTTAGCTAGTAAGAAGTTCTACACGTGAAAGACATCAATTTGATAGGTATGGTTTCTCTATGTTAGATTCAAACTATGCCTATGCTTTGATTACTAGCACTGATGAGCCTAGGACTGTGAAAGAGTTGATTAATATGTCTTATTCAAGTTCTTGGTTGGAAGCTATGAATGAAGAAATGGAATCATTGAAGAAGAATGAAACCTAGGATTTGGTACCATTGCCTGAAGGGAAAAAGCCTATTGGTTGTAAATGGGTATTTAAGAAGAAGACTGGTCTATATGGTAGTCCTAAAAAGCATAAAGTGAGGTTGGTTGCAAAGGGATATTCCCAAGTAGAGGGAATTGATTATGGAGAAATATTTTTCCTTGTAGCTAAGTTGACATCTATCAGATTTCTTTTGTCACTTGCATCCATGTATGACTTAGAGATCAAGCAGATGGGTGTGAAAACAACATTTCTCCATGGAGATCTAGAAGAAGGAATTTACATGTCCCAGCCTGAGCACTTCATTGAAAAAGGTAAAGAAAGCTTGGTCTGCAAGTTAAATAAATCTCTGTATGGTTTGAAACAATCACCTAGAATGTGGTACCAAAATTTTGACACTTTTGTGTTGTCAATGGGATTTGTGAGATAAAAATCTCATCCTTTTGTGTATTACAAATCTAAAAATGATCGTGTGCTTATTATTACCCTGTACGTGGATGATATGTTCTTCATAGGAAATAATAAGACTATGATTTCTGATCTTAAGTCTCAGCTATCTACAAAGTTTGAAATGAAAGATCTAGGTGTAGCAAGGTATATTCTAGGGATAGAAATAACCAGGCACAAAAAAAGTAGAAAACTTTGGGTCAGCTAGAGTATGTATATTAATGCTATTTTGGAGAGATTTGGTATGAAATATTGTAAGAAGATGTTTGTTCTAGTTTTGCAAGGAACAAAGCTATCTATTGAAGATTGTCCAAAGTATTCTACTGAGGTGGAGGGCATGACCAGGGTGCCTTATGCAAGTGCAGTTGGCAGTTTAATGTATGTAATGATCTGTACAAGGCTAGACATTTCCCACGCAATGGGAGTACTTAGCCAGTTTATGAAAATCTAGGAAGGACACATTGGGATGTTGTGAAAAGAGTGTTTACATATCTAAGGGGTACTTCAGAATGTGCTCTGTGTTACCATGGCAATTTGATTGGATCACAAAGAGCTCTCAACATTTGTGGATATGTGGATTTTGATTGGGTAGGGGACATTGACAATAAAAGGTTCACTAGTGGATATAATTTCATATTAAATGGTGGTGCAATTAGTTGTATCAGCAAGCAGTAGGTTGTAGTAGCTTTATACACAAGAGAGGTAGAATACATGACAACAACACATGCCTACCAAGAATTTTTTTGGCTTGGTTGTTTATGTTCTGATATTGGTTTTGATGTAGGGAAGATTACTTTTTTTTGTGATAGTGAGAGTTCCATTTGTTTGGAAAAAAATCCAACTTTCCATGCCAAAATGAAACATATTCATGTGCAGTATCACTTTGTTAGAGATATGGTGGAGGATAGAAAGGTCTATTTAGAAAAGGTGGATACTCTAAAGAATGTTGTTGATGCATTAACAAAGCCAGTGAGCACGGACAAGTTCAAATGGTGTGCAAGTTCGATGAGCCTTGGGGCCTATGATCATAAGTAAATTCAAAGTCTAGAGGAAGCTAGTAAGTCTTCATCAAGTGGGAGCTTGTTGGAAAAAGGTGCCTCAACTTGCTGGGTTGAACTTCTAATTAAGACTTGACAAATTTTTCCTTTTGTTCATTCATTTACCGCTTTACTATTGGGAGCCTTTGGAGGTGGCAGGGTTGTGAGGCTCTTTGATCTATCTGGTGGTTGGGTGGTGGCACCACCATACAATGGAACACTTTTCTCTTTCTAGTGGTTCGGCGGTGTTACGGCTATACCATAGTGTCCCTCTTCTCCCCTGGCGGTGACACAGTGAACTCTGGTGATCTGGAAAATAGGTGCTTACCTACATACCACAGAGGCCTATTGGGCAAGGTGTGGTGGTCCAATAAATCATGGTGGTCAGCATTGACATTTAACTCCCTAATATGAAAGTCTTTCATTTCAGGCATGGCAGTTGACATGGATTCTCGTCACCATACCGTAATGGTCTTTCAGCCATGTCGTATTAGCATGGTGGCATCACCATACCATGAGGATCTTTTGGCTTTGACATGGTAGTGTGGTATGAGTACCACCATACCGCAAAGGATTTGTCTATTTTGGGTGGTAGCATAATATACCACATCACCACGAGGTTTGGTTGAATGGTGAGTGGTAGCATGATAGAAGGAGCTTGGGGCATAGTTGTCTAGTCTGACTCGACAGTCAAAGTGATGGATGAATGGCATTATAACATGTGGCATGATCTCACTAGTTGATTTTACATCATTGTTGTAAATCAAAAATTATTGGCCGAATGTTTAAATCTTTGAAAGAGATATATGCATTAACTGTAAGATTTGATTTAGTGGTTGACAAAATCCAAATTTAGGCAATTTTGTATAATAGGATTAAATTTTGGGGTGGCCCAATATGTGTTTGTAGGGCGGTTTGATCAAAGATTGAGATTTACTTTTGGTGAAGTATGTAATTAAATACACCCCATTGGTTGTTGATTGAAACAAAAGAAAAAATAGGCATAGAGACTAAGGTGGTAGTGTAAGTGTGATTCGTTGTATACTGTAGAAGTATTGTAATACTGAATGTATCAAACTAAAGTATATGAGAAGGTTGAATAAGGGATGTTGTTGTGAGCTAACATCTGAGAGTGAAGTTTGTAACTTTGTATGTAATTGTTTACTATAATGCAAAGTGACTTTACTTGGTGTGGTGGGTTTTTCTCCCGTAAGGGTTTTCCCACCTATATCTGGTGTTATCTCTATGTGTGTTTTATTTTTGTCTTTCCTATTATACTTTGATTGTGCATCTTAAATGCAAGAAAGTTTTAAATGATGGTTTTTGCACTACTCCTCTGAGGATTTTGCGTTAGGAAAGCGTATTCCGCAACTCTGCTTTTCCTTTCAATACTATTCAAGCTTAAAAAACTTACTCTTATCACTTTTCATATGATTTGAGCATCAACTATCAATTATCTAGTAGTTTCTCTCTTCTCTTGCATGAAAAGAAATCAACATAGTTCCTTCAATACTGTGACCTATTTTTAGAGCAATTTTCTTCATACATCTTTTAAGGTTAGTAGAATTAGTTCCAAGAATTTAGAGCCATGGGCACACATTCATCACTTCTATCATCTAGATAGTTTGATTCCTCATCATTAGATACACCACTATCTTCTATAACATAATAACTCTTCTTGACATAATTACCTTTATAATCTTTATGTTTGTCATTTAAAAATTTAATTGGACATTTAGAAGCATAATGACCTATCTTTCCACAATTGAAACATTTAAAAGGTAACTTACCTGTGTATTTGTTAGTTTCTTTTTTCAATCTCCTTACAAAATTTTCTTCCACCTGATCAAGACCATCTAGATCAAATTCATCGTCTTTCTTTACTTTCTTAAAGGTGAAGTTTTTCTTTGGAGCATATTTATCAAACTATCTTAATTCAAACGTAATTAAAAAACCAAAAATTTGATCTCTAGAATATTGATCCAAATTATGAGCTTCCTCAATAGTAGAAAATTTAGCACTATACGCTTTAGGAGGAGTTCTCAATACCTTTTTCACCACTTCACTTTCGTCAAGTTTCCACCTAGACCATTGATGGCATTGATACTTTCATCCACCTGGAGAAAGTATCCTTTAATATCTTTATCTTCTGACATCATTAGGGTTTTAGATTTGTCTTTGAAGTTATGCATCTTTTCTTTCTTAACACTATCATCTCCTTCATAAATTCTCTCCAACTTTTTCCAGATCTGTAGTAGTTTTCAGGCTTATCACCTTCACAAGTTCATAATTAGAAATCCCACTCAAGATAGCATTCCTTTCTTTCCCATTATTCTCATAATATTTGATATCATCATCACTTTTTGGAGGAGTAGTAGGAATAGTGTATCTAGTTTCAAATAACTTCCAAACAACAAACCATAATGAGACAAGAAAGCCTTCCATCTTGGATTTTTAGAAATCATAATTTGATCCAAAGAACATAAGGACCTTGACACCATTCATGTGAACCATTTTAATCTACCTCAAGTGGTTACTTCTTCCAAGGAACCACAACTCTGATACCAATTTTTAGACACATAGGACAACTAAGAGGGGGGTGAATCAGTTGTACATTAAAAAATTCAAACCCTCATTTATACTCAAAACCCTTATTAAGAATTAGTATGAATGCAAAAAACCTGAAACACCAGCACATCAACAACTATACACAATAGAACACTATATTTACATGGAAAACACTAATCAAGGAGAAACCATGATGAGGATTAACTCACATATATATGAATAACAACACTAATTACAAAAGGCTCATTTCTAGAAGGGATCATTGCCCAGAAGAAAAGAATGGCTCACTACCAAGATCTCACTACCCAAAGGACTCACTATCTGGAATCAAAAGGAATAGAAGAAGATTGTTACAAGGAGGTTCACTGCCTCAGAGAAACATGAAGATCCACCACAAAAACTCTACACCATCTACAACCCACCGCCTCAAACAAATTTAGGTACACTAAAAATGTAGATACCTTCTGCTCACTACTTATAGTAGCCTTAGGCATTTAATCTCAAACTCAAATCACAATACTTGATCATATTTTCATCATCCTTCACATCTATAACATCTCCAACAATTGAGCTTGCTTATATATCCTCTCCGACCTCAAACAACCTTGTTTAGGTTGGCCTCAATGAAATGTATTCACCTCAAACATGAAAATACCAAATAGGTCAGAACCAAACACTTCCATCGTGGAAATAATTCAAGAAGGACCACACTAAGGTTTAACCAAGACCCAAATATATACCAACATGTTTCACCATGATTCCATAAAATATGAATCAAACCCACAAGTAATGCTAACACGCCAAGTCAACCAAACCTATAGTAACACTACCAAACAATCAATTCACTCTTCACCAAGTTCAAAAACATCCTACAGACCACATAGAAACATCACACAACATCACAAAATATTCCAACACGATAATAATATTCAACAACACTGTTGTAACCACCTAAAATTGAGAACACTTAACGTCTTGTGCAACTAGCCACACTGCCACTAACATACAACTCACTAACCAACCTTGCAGAACAACTAAAAAACAAAATATCCAAGGGAAGGTAGGTACAAAAAATATTAACATGTTCCCAAATTCGCAAGATAGGAAACATCAAAGTGGAGAAATGTGGAGCAATTCCATTTATCCTAGATAACCTTCTTCACAGACAATACACTGTCAAACACATCTTCCATTGCTACATGATCCAAAACCTAAAACTTTGGATATAACTCCTTTGAATACCATTGATAATATCATCCAATGCACACAAGAACATCTTCAACAATGAAGAAATTTGGAGCACAATGCAAAACAAAACTCTTCTACCTTGTACACTCTTTATTCATTTTTTCTCAAAAGAACTTGGAAATCAAGTGAGCTAACTACATCAACAACACTTTTTAAACACTACAAAAAACTTCTCATTAACACCACAAAAAAATTCTCATCAACACCAAACTAGAGATTTCAACAATCTCCTCATGTAAAATACCAACATCTCCCCATATACAACACCTTCTCAACACCACACTAGAGGTTGAAATAGGTTGACATCAATGACAACACTAAAGAAAAGATAGTGCAACAATCTCCTTGTTTACATCAATGAAAACATTAATCTCCAAAAAAATTCCCCTTAAATGATAGAATGTACAAATTGAGGATCCTTTCTCAATTAGTTATTGGACAATGATAATTTGGGTTTATGTTAGTGTTTGGAGGTTTTTGAATATGTGAGAGATTTGGACTAATAATTTTGTAATTGGATTTATCCTTTCCTATTTTTTTTGGTAATCCTAAATACATTGTTCATAGTTTAGTTAAAATAAACATCCTTTTTTTTATGATTTGCATACATGTATTTTGGTGAGTTTTCAAGCTACAAAGACAATAATCTCATTTAGTTCACCCCTATCCAAGTCTACATAAAATAATAATGGTAACATAAAATGTCTAATAAATAGGTAATGATAATGATCATATATGACAAAATATCATTATTATATATTCCAAGAATGGTAAAATGATATGAAGAAATGTACATGAAGTGATCAAAGTAACATATAGGAATGTGATTATAAGCATGTAAGAATGAAAAAAAAAAAAAATATAATATGGTAAAAATCAACCATAAGTATGCACATAACAATCATAAAAGTAGGAAATAAGAGAATAGAGAAACCAATGTGGTCAAATGGGAAAAAGTTTGTAGGAGCTAGAGATTAGCTCTATACCCAAGACCACCTATAAAAATAATGAAAACCTTCCACAAGAGAGAATGCAAGAAATGGTATTTCTTGATATTAAGATCTATCAAATATGATGATGAGGTATAGTACAAAAGTGTACAATGACATTTGTTAGATAGACAAGGTGTGATGAAGTACCAAGTGTAAAATATTAAATAACTTGAACATAATTATTAAATGACCTAAGACACTAGTATTAAATAAAAGATAAAAATATTAAATATTATCTAAACAACTTAAAGCTTCTAGAAATATACCTAGAACCTAAGTGGACCTAACATGTAAATAGAACCCCACTAATAACTTATTACCAAAATTACCTATTTACACCAACAAAAATAAGGATGAGATATGCAATAGAAATGGGCTAAGACTATTTAAGAAAATGAAGTAAAAGGAAAAGAATATCCACACAAAATAGAGGAGAGAAAAAAATGAAACATGAAATATAAGGAAAAATGAAAATGGAAAGAATAGTAAATAAATCTCAATAAAAAATGCCTAAAGGTGCAATAAAATTAACAAAAAGAGAAAATTGCATACTATAAAAATAATAATATATTATGGATGACCATGAATCATTGACCAAATTTTGAGAGAATCATAATCATATAGAAGAACACAATCATTTTTAAAAATCCATCATATTTTTTCCTTAATATTTTCTTCTTGTTCTACTTTACTTGCCTTTTAAGTTATGTGTGTTTCTTCCTTAAAATACATTATACTTCCCACAAACATATGTTAGATAGTGATTACATTGGACATGTATTATATTCTTGTTGTGCCACTTGAATTAATTGTGATTTGGTTCATGATAATCTATCTCAACCTCATATTTAAATTTTCTCTTAAGAGTTACATAAATTATATAGGGGGCTTATGTGAGTTTCCTAGTATCTTAATAAATTTTCCATAATTAATGAATTATATGCATTGATGTACAATAGAATAAATGTACCATTTAGATATTCTAATCATGTTTGAATTAGTATCATTACAAACCTATATAAAGAAATAATAAAATGACATAATAACTATACTTGTTTAGGAACAACCTTGTGTTAAAATGACACAACCTAACATATTTTTCAAAAATCCATTTTTCATATTAAGGGAGACCATTGAATGAGTATATGAAGTTAGGTTGAGATGGTCATGGAAGGAAACTGATAAATTAATATATAATATATGTGGTAATTTCCTCTAAAGAATTATCTTATCACATACATGCATATTAGGGGTTTTTTAATAACCAAAATGTGACCCAATATATCCTTGAAATGTATTTTGCAGAAATGGATAATTAAATTCATGTGATATGGGTAGGTATTGGGGGTTGGAAAGCATGGATATAAATATGTTGAGTAGGTATACTCCAATTGTTTACACCCTTTTTCATGTGTAAAGGAAGTTCATCACTCCTACAGGTTTTTCTCAATCTCCTATAATCCTCCTCACTTTTGTCCAGGTCGATCTTAGTGATAGCTTGCTTGCTTAACATAAAAAAATCTATAATCGATTATTTAGTCAGAACCACTAGAGGTGAACCATCAAGAATTCTTATAGTCCTAGTAGTTGCGTGATAATGCTGTGCCAATACTTTAATAAAGTAAACATCTATGAAGACATTTGGGACTATCAATTTGGCCAAATCTAAGGTCCAAGGATTTGAAATTGGAATCTTCTCATCCTTTTTTCATAGAAGTACCAAAATAGATCCCACATTAAGATAGGGATAATTGGACCTCTACATCCATGGGTTGTATCTTTAAACACCTTTTTGGATCCTTTTTCTACAGAATTAGGTAACAAATCTAAAATGGATTGTTGTAGGGACCTCTTCTTTGATTTAGAAGCAGTGGACTCTTCCTTTTTACTTGCAAGTTGACTTCTTTTGGGTGGCATGATGAAGAATTTACTCCTACTTTATTTTTTAAGTGTCTACTTGTAGAAGAAAATTCAATTCTTATACGCTTGCTAAAGAGGGTTTCTATTAACCTACCCAACAAAATAATAGTTGTAGAGTTTTCCCGCTTGAACTCCCTTGCCTCTGGTATACTAAGCCTTGTGAATGATTACCAAAATGTCATCAAGTCCCAAGTAAAATTTTTTGCTGAGCTCAGTCACCTCAATATTAATGTCAATTCATGCAAAATATTTTAGAATCTTCCCATATTTCAAGTTTCAATACATGTCGTTGATCTTGGGAAATCGAACGGTGTAATCATTTAATGCTTTGATAGCTTTTACCACAGTACTAATCTATCATTTCAAGATAGTTGTGAGGTAGTGTTAGCAGTACTTCCACCCTGCACACACCCCTTTGGGCTCTCATGGGATGATGCATTATTCCTAGTAGTTGAGTGATTGTTCACCACCATACCGCTCTTTCATATCAAGACCATTGTGGGGTAGTGGTAGAAGTACCACCACCCCATGCACACCCCCTTGGACTCATGTGGGATAGTGGGTTAATTCTAGTAGTTGAGTGATTGTTCACCACCATACCATAGTGTCACTATTTACCCCTTGCAGGGCTACGGTTTACTTTAGTTGTTAACATGTTATCACTGCCACCCTGCAAATTCATATTTGGTTGTCACGGTATTGTAGTAAGAATTTGCATATTGACCTACATGTCTCGCCATCCTGCGCATATCGCTATTGACTATTGTATTAGTGTGATATTGGATTTTATTATGAATGCAATATTTTAGATATCATTTTATTGAAAATATTGAAATTTTTTTTAATTTTGTAGTCTCTCAATTTATTTTTTCAGTGTCATTCAGACCAAAGAGACCATTTCTTTGTTTGTAATGGGGAGGCTTAGTTCACCTAATGTTAAGATATCTATATGTATTATTAAATCATATATGTTTGCATCTAGAAAATATATAGAGTATATAAGAAATTATATTCTAACTAAACAAAATAATTTCAAAATTTCAACCAAAGTAAGAAAACTAGGAAGAATGATTGATCCTTACTTTAAATGAACTTCAAATTAGCAGTGGACATCTCAAGTTTTGGATACAATGTACCAATAGAATAATGATGATTACATTTATAAATGTATTAGTAAAAAAATAGTGAATAAGAATACCTATACCTAGATATTTATTTCATTCAATAATAAATTAAACCATACATATAACCAGAGTTTAGGTGACAAGCCAACCTCTTAAGGTGACAAAACATCATCATAATCATTTGCATTACCAATAAGATCAAAATCCTGATCATTCGTGTCTGTATCTCCTTGATTTTCTTCCTCATCCTCATATGTGATATGCAATGTATTCTTTCTCCCAATCTCTTCATTGGTAATCAAAATGTCTTCTTCAAACACTCCATCATTGTCTTCATCCACTTCTTTGAATGTTTCTTTTAAGTTAACATATCACCCATTAGGAATTATATCAACAACTTCCATAAATTTTTGTTTTGAACAAGACTTTGTTTGAATGACATATAACCATCCCGGTCTTCTTACATCATTAATTAGAAATGATTGGTTTATTTGAAGAGGGGAAGCATATGAATCATCCATATTTGATAAAAATTATCTTGTATTTATACACACAAATCCATACTCATCAAATTGTATTGCAGATGGTCAGATCCACTTACATTTTAATAATATAAGACTGTTTTCACCATGTAGTCCATATAATAATTTCTTGGATGAATCCAACATAAAATTTCTTCTCAATTTTGTGAAGAAATTAAACACTAACAACACAATCATAATTTATCTTTCCTTTATCTTTTTATTCCTCTTAAATGACTACCATAGGCCCACATTCCACTAAAATGCATAGCCCATAAATGTGGAGTGTCAAAGCTCGTTTTCCTTCATTTTTATATCTTGAGCTTTTTATTTTGCATCATTGGCTGCATTAGCAATCCATTCATCAAATTTTGGAAAAGAATCACCTCCAATCAAATCAGAATGATGTCTACACCTTTGAGGTTGATGTTGCATCCAAGATTGATTGTCTTCTTCATATTTTCTATATAGAATATTAGCGTACAAATAGTAAGATTGATAATATAAATGTGTAAATGTAATTGAGTAAATAAATTATTGTGTAATTTTTTTTTATGTGTGCCACTTATCGAATGAAGATGTGTTTGTAAGAATATAGGCATGTATTGCACTTCTTTCTTGATGTGATAGCCTAAAGCGACATCCATTGCCTTCTAATACTTCGCATGCAACTGTCTCTTCTTCTTCATTGTCCCACATATGCCAATTTATATTTTTAAAATCCTTCATATATTCTATACAAAATACCATGGCCTCTTGCATTGAATATCCCTCAAACATGTTTCCTTCAGGTTTTGTCCTAGTATGAACACATTTTTTCAAAATATTCATATATCATTCTATAGGATACATCCATCTTGTTTTTATCGGGCTACAATGTTTTAGTTCATATTGTAGATGTATCGAAAGATGCATAGAAATGGTAAAGATTGTTGGTGGAAATTCCTATTCTAATAGACAAAGGACTTAAATAACCCCCCCCCCCCTCAAACTATCATAGTTTGAAGGATATAATACATGTAAACTCGTTCTCTTTAATATTAGGCCCAGCCTTATAACTACCAATCTTGGCCCCTTTTCTAAACTTAATATATTTACCACAATAGGAAAAATATTCTCCATTATGGCATGATATTCATGGGTCTTGATGCCTCTTAAGTCATTGATATCAGTTTGGCTTCTAATAATACTAGTTAAATATCCAGTGGGTAAGTGAGTCTAAGACATCAACTGTAAGAATTGTGCACATTGTTCCTTTGTCCAAACATAAAGAGCACTAGGTTTTTTGTATTTTTCATCATCATTTATTTCAACCCAAAGATTTTGACGAATCATTAGTTGTCAAAAGTTTTCTCGTGATGAAATAGTATCAAAAGCACCAAAAAGAGTTTCTATAATAGCATAGGCTATATTTTTCTTAGTATGCATAAATTCAATAGTATGCCTAATGGCTATATCGTTAAAGTATGGAAACTTATAGAATATGCACAACCCTTTTACACCACTTTCCTTACATGGATCATATCTATTACCAACGATCCCATCATTTTCAATAAATGACATTTTTTTTGTCCATTCTCAACAATATAATCAAATTATTAGCAATGGTACTTCATGATTCTCTTCTTGAACATTGAACTATGTTTTTTGTTGATGATATGGATGATCCATTTTAAGGTAAGCATGATGAACACAATAAATACACTTACACAAAATTCTTTAGTGCCTCACAAAATCCTTAAATTTGCAAGCAATACATCCATGGTATTTGTTGATGCCAAAAAATGACTAGGTAACAGCCCTTTGTGGCAAACTCAGTTAAAGGGGGGACCTATTGCGCTAAACTGAGTAACCTCCAAATTTTAAAGAAGCCAATTTCTTATATAACTAGGGTTTTGAATGAGAAAAGGAAGTAGATATAAAAATAAAATATCTAACTAGGGTGATGCACCAAAATTTAGATGTAAGGCACGATAGACCTATCTTGTAGATGCGGTCTAAGGGCCTATTCAACAATCTTCTATGTCTCGAAAAAAAAACATCAAAAAGAAAGACTTGGATAATTCATTTCATGATATAAAATAATTTGCGTAGAGATTTATTGAATAGAAAGAGTCAGAGACATGGTTATAAATAAGAATTCTATTCAAATAATTAAATTTGCAAAAAAACTATTCAAAAACAACACATTATAATGTTATCCAATAGTTAAGAAATAGAAAGGGAAAATTACAAGGGCATAATTTGTGAGTCTTTACAATTATCTAACACAAAAAAAGGCCTAGTGTCTTCCTAATTATTTTGTAGATATTTCAAACTCTTTAAATAATCAAAAGGAGTAGTATATATAGCCAAGGCTTCAACCACTTGAAGCATTATAACATATAAGATTCCTAGATCATGAGCAATGATGATTGAAGTAATGACTCATCATGACCATTGTTATGAAAAAGATTAGCGAACATGAACCTTGTCACTCGTGAGCCAGATGCATTCTGAGAATCATATCAGTGGTCCTGGCTTATCTCGTACCAACAAGTGTCACCTCTTAGTGAAGGTAGTAAGAGCACATGGTAGCGTATGGCAGTTTGGCATCCATGCTACCCCTTCATTTCAAGAAGATCTATCAAAGGTCCATGTGGCAACATTTCACAATTCATGGTTCATCCTCCCCGTTCCTTGATAAAATCCCATGATAAGAAGACATGTGGTATCGTCCTTACAATCGGCATCGCTTGTGGAGTTTCTAAAATTTTGTATGAATGGGGTGATGTGGCATGCATTCAAGGTCCGAAAGGAGTTGCAAGAGTGTAGGCCTCAAACAACCCAATCGATCAACATGTGGGGGGAGAATGGGGATTGAAAAGAAAGGAAGGGAAGCTCCCCTTTGATGAGCGTTTGGATGACACATGATGACAGTGATTCGAGACCACCGTAAAGTTAAGATGGAGACCTTAGCATCATCAGGGCTGTCAGAAGCTGAGAAAAAAAATAGAACAACCCATGGCATATATTAAATATCTACAACTTTTGGCGACTATCAGGGGTGTTTCACTTGTAGAATGACGAACCCTAAAATATCTCTGGTTTCGCAGACTAGGGCCTTATTCTTGAGCATTGGAGTCAGAGCCTAGAGAGAGTGGTCTACAAGGGTAGCTAGTCAGCCTCAAAAGGCTTTGAAATGGTGTGCAAATTCTTGTGTGCTTCTTGCAGATCAATCACTTTCTTAAAAGGCAACATTTCCGATATTCCAGACCCAACCTCGAGCTGAAAGACTAGTCATGCAATTTGATGAGTCATACCTTCAATGTCCTTGGATATAGGAGGTTGGCTGAAATTATGGAAAATGGATAAATCCTACCTCCTCTCCTTAATTTTATCTACAATTTTCTCCGCAGTGGCCACCAATTCATCAAAAAGGAAAGGAAAGGGTAAACCCATATGGGTCAATAGAGAAAACCTTTCCCATACACTATCCATAGTTCACCCCAATGTGACCAAGCAATGTTGAGCATGAAGGGTGTCTCATGGTAGTGGATGAACACCCTTGTGATCCTAGCGGTTGACCTTCAATTTTTAACCCTTGCTCATACCAGATCCTCACTTGGCATGGTGTACAACTTGGCTAGTAGCTTCTCTGCTTTAGGAACCTTTTCCCCTATGAATTATGAAAACTATTCCATTGTTCTGTGAACCTGCTTGTATAAATATTTTGCCTCTGCCATGAACTAAAGTGTGGGCTAGAGAGTCATACATAAAGCCTTCACTCTCTCCCAGTAGGAAGCATACAATTGTTGGGCTATTAAGTAGAGGTTTGACTATAGGGCAGGAGTTTGAATGATCTTCTTCAAGAGATTAATCTTGGTATCCCTTGTCCCAATCTCCTGCATTAGCCCTATAATTTTTTTTGTGGCAGAGGAGAGTTGCTCTTGCAGGGCTCTCTAGTTAGCCAACCACCTTTCCTCAGCCTGGCTTCAAGTTATAGACTCTTCCTCCAGGGAAAGCTTAATCTTCTGGAGTTCTTCTTGTAATTGAGCTTGCCAACTTGCTTGATTTGTCTCCTTTTCTTGTACTTCTTGTTCCAACTGAGCGCGCAGTCACTGCAGCTCTTCATTATTTTTCTAAATTTCCCCTTCTGATCGGGCCAATCGGTCCTGTAATTCTTGATTCTTTTGCCGAAGCTCAACCATTTGGTTTGACTCCTGAGATTGGAATCTCTTGAGTTCTCTTTCTAGGCTAGCCTTCTTTTCCTACACATTCAGTGTGAAGCATGCCCTTTCCACCTCTTGTGCCTTTTCCCTTTCCAATAGAACCTCAATTCTTCCCTCGATGGCCTTGAGCTCATCCTCCATATTTTTTAGCTTGAGACCAGACTTGAGGAAGTCGGTGGTCACTACCCATTGTGTCTCTTACATGAGCTCAACTTTATCCTATGGTCGAGCAATGCACAAGTCCAGTTCGATGGCATGGATGTCATCGTCATCAGGTTGCGTTTCTCCCTGTAGTTTGTTAACATTGGGATGCATGGTTTTGAAATGCAATGATTGTTGAGCCTCATTATAAATTATTTGGAATTTGGTCTTTGTTGGCTTCTTGGCATCCTTTTCTTTTTGCTTCTAGAGTTGGAGAGCTCAAGCTTTCTTTTTTGACAAGAATTGAGCTGGCGATTCGATGCATTCTCGAGCAAAGGGTGTGTCGAGAGGGACAACAAAAGGAAAAGAGAGGTAGGTGACCTCAAATTTTTTCTTCTTTGGAAGGTAAACTTTGAGCGGAGAGAAGGGAGGAATATTCCAAATCGATAGTGATGAAGGTGTGAAGGGACTCATGGGGAAAGATGGTGGCAATGGAGATGCAATAGGCTTCGACTGCTGCAAAGGTTGAGTCACAATTGACTTAGAGGAGGAAAAAGGGCCAACAACTTTAGATATCAGGGGGCAATAGCTATAGATACGGATGAGGAGGAAGACGAGGAAGCCAATTGGGCTCTGAACAGAGATGGGGTAACTTAAGAGGAAGTGAAAGCCATCTATTTGATATAAGAAAACTTGGAGAAATCTCCCATAACCATCATAGAGGGGACAAAGAAAGAGAGGCTCACATTTGGAGTGATGGGTTATGTAGGAATTGTGGGAGAAACAAGAGACTATGAGCCAAGAAGAGAGGAGAGAAAGATACTTGAGTTACGGATTCCATCTTTGACCCTTGGCCACCTGCAACCTCCCGTGAATCACCTCCTAAAGCAAAATCAATGCACTGTCTTTTGCTTGGTGGAGGGTTCTCGACTTCTAATGCTTTCGTTGACTATTGTGTTCCTCTAGGATTTCTTGCAGCCTAGGCTCAAGATTGTGACGACTCTGATCACAAAATATTCCTCTGCACACTCTTAATAGTTGTGCTAGGTTGCATTGTTGTACTCTAATTTTGCTACCCTTGTTAGAGCGTGGTAGGGCATCCCCAGGGTTGGGTTCCTCTGCATCACTAGCATCAGAGTCTAGATATTCCTTGTTCCAAAGGGTATCAAATCAATCATCGGTGTCAAAAATCGATGGGTGTTGGAATGGGATGATGGTATTCTTGATCTCTTGGCAATAAATCTAGAAAAAATTGATCTTTTCTGGCTTCCAACCCTATTCCCTCATCAAGCTATTTTGAAGGGTATTACCTATGCAGAAATTTTCATCTACCTTCTCCTTAGGGAGATATAAACTGAGCCATGATGGCCTTTGATTATCCATTGGCATGAGTGCCAAATCCACCCAAAGCTTGCTAATATCTTCCAAAGGATTTTTCCGTGCTTCCCAATAAGGCCGAGGGCTATATTTTACCTTAATAAATGTGTCACCCAAATCTTCCTAGGGGTTGTAGTCCCACCTATTGCAAATTAAAACTAGCCTGAAATCTTCCAGCTTCACCTCCAACAACTCCAGTGATTTCTTCTTTACCATGACTATTATTTTGTAGTTCATAGGGCATTCAAAAAATGACCTCTTCTTCTTCTTTGGGTCAAAGTAAAAGGTCCAGTCCATAATAGCAAGTTGTCAGAACACTTCAAGGGCTAATACCCAATCAATGGGGGATGCAGGTAGTTGGATTGGCTCTTTTCAAAATCCATACACTCGGATGCATGTGAATTCCTCCCCAAGGAACCATTCACACTTAGGGAATATGGAATGCATCTAACAAGTAATAGTAGTCATCATCCTCGCCTAGATCGTGCAAAATCAAAATCAGGAATTTCTTTGAAAATGCATAATAATCATAAGTGGAAGAGAGGATATGATTCCATACCAAAAATGGCTTTCGATGCTTCTTCTCATCAAATATTGACAACTCTATTTTTCCCTAAAGAAATCAAGATTCTGATGAAGAAAAATATAGGTTAGAAGAGAAGGATATCTAAACCTAGCAACAGTTTTGAACTCACCAATCTACTTCTGCATATCTTTGATAATCATTTCTGGGAAATCATACTAGAAAGGTTCTTTCTGCCTTCTTAGTTGAAAACCTGGGCCCAACTAAAATTCAGAAAAAATCATGTCATCATCTAAGCCAAACACAAAATCCTTCATGGAGAAGGCATCTTGTAAGTCCTCATAGACAAATTCAACATGACAAATCAGAGTTTTTAATGGCCGCTTGCAATCCTGGGGCCTTCTGATCTTTGCATTATGAAAGTTGAGGGATTTCCTTCTACCCTTCCAAAATTGTGAACCCTTTTTCTGGTTGAAAGGCTCCATTGGTAGTGCTTTGGTGCTATTCTCAAGAACGCACAACATGTCCCTAAGAGCCTCCATAGTTAGCATGACTCTCAACCTTCTTTTTTCAATGGCACAAGTCACCAAATTGAAACACTAAATACTTTTGTTAATTATTTATGTGCAGTGGTGCACATAGGGGACCATATATTATGGGAGTCTGTAGAGCCATATCTTGTATGATAATTGATTTTTGAAGGCTTTCTTCATTTTGGAAAATGCAACCTCCCTCAAGCCCTTAGGTTTAGTCTTGAGGATGAGGTCATAAATGTTATCCCATTCTTCCTTTACCAAATTTGCATCCCTAAGAGCACCCTTCTTGGATTTCTGTATGTGAAACCACTCTGGCTTATCTGGGATCCCAAGCATAGCGTAGGACGATTCTTCCTAAAAAATATTGACCATGGGTGTTGCGAGCATCACATCAGCTAAGCTTTGAGACATTTCGCTTGGCTCATTCATCTATGGATTTTAGGATACTTCAAGGGCAGTGGATTCCATTTTTCCTCAAACTCCTGAGATTTTCTACACATCTCTTAGCAATTCTGCAATTTGAAAATTCTCTGCACTAACTATGTATTCAAAAATCCTTCCTTACTTTAAAAAAATTACATGCAATACTTAGTTTTTCTATCCTCCTTTAAGTGGTAGATCTCAATTTCTTTTTTGCATTAAATTTGGCATGTATTGCTAGCCTTTTCATTTGTGCGAAGTGAACTACTTTCCATTTTGAAATGAGAAGGATTCATAATGACCCTAGGTACCTACAACCCATGGCACAATTTTCCTTGGAAATTGAGCTGATGATTTGAAGGTAGACTAGGCATCGTATATCATGGTAATTAATATCCTGAATGGAATGATTACACTAAAGTATGTGATAAGCATCAAATAGATTTGCATCCTTTCTCAAGGTTTGAGGAACACCTAACAGGACAAAAACTCATCGTTCGGCTGAAAATACTACCATCGAATACTGGTAGTAGCTTGTGCTAATTAATTAGCTTTCCTTACTTTTGCATGCAACAAATTGTACCTGTGAACACAACTAGGTGAGAGTCTCGAGCGAGCTTCGGTGTAGTGTTCAAGGTGGTACTTGGTTAACATCATGCTTATGGTATGAAAATTACCACGTTTATCCCTACTACTTCTATAAATAGGCATCTAGTCAGTAGTAGAATCATACTTAGCAATTTTTAGCGAAATCAACATTAGGTAATTGGTTTAGCCTTTGGTAATTGTAGCATGCATAGTATTTTCATAGAGTTGGAACATAGACATCTTGCATAGGTTGCTTCTTGAAAATTGTATAGAATTTGATGCCATGGATACCCTAGTTAGGCTAACCTCCCATAAACCTCAAATGGATTTTATATGTGAAATTTTGACTAGGCGTCTGAAAAGGATGAATAAAAAAAAACATTCTTTGGCCATTATTGCCATAAAATGGGTTCTAGGACGTGGCTGCATTGAGTATGAGGAAAAGTATAGAGTAAACACTAATGTGTTCTCTCATTTTGTGGCATCGATGCTAGACATTCAAATTCCCAAGCCACATGTCATTCATCTGGTGATAGAAATATTTCCAAAGAAGTATCTGAATGGCCTTTAGGAGGTGGCAGCAAATGTTTTCTTTGGTGGAGGAATCCCAACTATGAGCAACCTTCACAATTTCATTGAAGAAGATGCGGTCATCCCGTGGTTGTCATTTTTGAGCAATTTTCAACTCTAGTCGTGAGAAGTCCATCGCTAAAAGGTTACCTATGCCTGCTACTTCCTATTATGGATATACAATTTAGTGCCTTTCTATGACATTGACTGGTACACTGATTTTAGGAACTTGATGTTCCCTTTGACACATGTAGTTGCTTCTCTATATGGTGGCACTAACCCCATTGTTGTTGAAGACGACATGGTTCTGGATGTTGTTGTCATTGCTTCTTGTTCTCACAGCTAATTTTTTTCACTCTTTTCATGTTTTCAAGACTAAAATTTGTTAGCTCCTTTTGTAAATAGCTTGAAATTTGTTAGATATATATAAGTATATACTTCTCAAAAGCGTGGCCTTTGATCCATTTTGATACTATACTTGTTGAAGCATATAAATATAATGAAGATATGGCTTTAAAAATTTCTACTTTGTCGCATATCTCTTGTCATTTCTTGGCATAAGTGTTATTCACTGTATTATAATGTAAATTTCTGCTACATCATGAATTAGAAAGACCGATTGAACAAACCAATTTACACAAAATAAAGTAACCACACTGATTACATATTTACATGGTAGATTTGTTCAATTGAGCTCTGTGGAAATTCTAAGGTGAATTCCTCCAACAAGAATCCCTATCATTTTTCTTTTTCTTCTTTATGATTCAAATCATTTGTATCGTCTGTACTAAATTTCTATGAATGGACCTCTTCTTAGGCTGTTAGTTTTCTCATGTAGACCAGGTCTTGTCATCTGTTCATTCAATTATAGTATTAGGTTCCTACCAGTCGGGCCTTGGTCCAGAAAGTTTTCTAAAAGAGAAAACACACCTAAAACTACTACATTTTGCTTGATTGACCCTACAGAGGGTAGTGGGTAATGATTTTTTAGTGGTGCTTGATTTAGGTTGTGAAAATCAATACACATGTGGATATCTTTGTTCTTCTTTCTAACTGGGTTCAGGCTAAATACCCACGTGTTATGCTTGAATGAGAAAACAAACCATGGCTAAACTAGCCTTACTAACCTTTGTGCCATCAACACTTCCATATTGGGCTTCTCCTTTGGGATCTATTGTAGGTTGGATGATATCAAGATCATATCCTTTAAGGTTATCATATTACCAAGCCACCGTCCCTTCACCTTTTCTCAAAAAATTGGTGAGTCTTTCCTTATCATGATGTAGGACATTCCTCCTGACTTTGAGCTTATTTCTATCCCCGATCTGAAAATCCCCATAGTCACCTTCATTTGCTAAAAAATTCCTCTTATTATTTATTGTATTGCTAGAAAAAGAGCTTTCGAGAGTGAGCAAACCTTTCAAAAGCTTATGGAACCTTAGCTGAATTTCTCGTTCATCATCGGTGTTGGTGATCCTTGATTGGAGCTGGTTGGAAAATTATCCTAAATTTAAGCCAATTGGGCTATCATTTGTACAAAGTGTCTGTGATGCAGTAGGTCAAAAAGTAGTTCAGATCATGATTTGATTTTGGCCATACAATTCGCATCAGTGTTCTATTTTTGTGAAACAATCTGAGTATCAAAACATTCAAAGCTCTTGTGTAGGTCCCAGACTTTGTCTCTATAGGATCTCATACAAGCATTATTTGTTGTGTCCATACCCTGCATTTGTTCGACGCTTGGTTTAAATTCTCCAAACACCATTATTTTCTTGATGTTCATTGGTTCCATTAGGTTTAGACCTAGCACGAGGCCTTCGTATTCAAATTTATTGTTTGAACAAGAAAAATAGAATTAGAAGGATTTTCTTGCCCTTTCATTGCTTGGGGAAGTCGAGCATATCCATGATTTTGTGTTGACCTTGCATTCGACACCATCAAAGTGTAGTGACCATAGCTCTGTGGTTGAAGCACCTGCAATCTCGTGTGTTACCTTCATAATGGCTTGGTCTTCATCATAAATTATATAAGTTCCCAATCCAATGGCATGATAATTGCCAAAGGGGTATTTATCAATTAACTCACTTAGGAGAACCTCCTCTTGATTGGTCTGATCTTTGGTGATCTTCTCATCTTATAGAAGCTCAGTGCAATACATTTCCTCCTTAGTAATGGAGATGTGATTGGTTTCAAATAGTATCCTAGCTTCATCCATAACATGTTTTCAATGAAAAGGTTTAGATACTAGCTTCATTTTGGATCCATGTTTGGTCCTTATGTGTCCAATCTAAGGAAAGGTACCCACCCATTTTAGAAGTGAACTATCTTGACAAGTACAAACCAAATATCTGAGGAATATCAATGATCACAGTATCCTGTTGGACTGTGATATTTGGGCAGGAAAACAAAGTCAATGGAAGATCCTTAATGAATCCCATAGTACTAACCATATTTCCATCTAATTGCATAACCCTTCATTCAAAGGTTCATAGCTTAATCCTAAGGCTTCAACTATTTACTTGGGCATGACTATAGTGGAGGCACTAGAGTCAATCATAAATTTATGTAGTAATTTCTTACCGACAATAAGAGTTGGGAAAAATGGCTTCAGCTTTTATAGGATTCCTTCATTGATTTTAACTATGGATTCTTCCTCTTTGTTCTCAATGGAGGACTCTTCTACAATATTCATAGGAAATTATTTTGGAGGTGATTGATCAATAGCCTCCCCTTGAAGCGATATCTCTTTTGGTTTCGTGACTGGGTCATTGTGGAGAGCCTTTTGTAGTAATGTCTTATGTTTTGGAATAGTTAAGGCATCCCATAGGGACACATTAGTAGATGATTTTTTCAGTTGTTCCACCACATTGAATGGCAGCGGGTTTGGAGGCTTCTTCTATTTAGCTCTTGTTGCTACAATCTCTCTTTGTGATAGACATTGCGGTACCACTATGAAGGCACCAAGTTCATGGTCGGGGGTGCTTTTAGGCTACAGATTGACTAATTGTGGGATGACTGTTTCACCAATGAATCTCCTCTTGGATAGAGTGTTGTAGTTGGACTGCACTTGCGGGGTCTCTGAAGTGGGTGTTTTGATTGTGAACACTGCTTCCTCTCCTTCCATCCATGAGAAAAGGGCATGGTTGGGAGCTATGTCATTTTCTTGCTCTAGGGACATCCCTTGTATTTGAGTGGTGAGTACCAAATTTTCCATTTGTGGAGAGGTATATACATAACCCCCATTATCTGAAGTCATACCTTGGTTGTGCTGCTCCACCACTTTCTGTTGTAGATTTTCACATGGGCAGTTTTGAGGCATATGTGAATCACCACAAGAGAAACACCAAGGGTTGTCATCATCGACCAAATTATTTTTCCCCACAGTTAGCTCTCGTTTAGTGCTCAATTTGGTGTTTCGTAGGGGAGTAGGTACTGGTACTATTTGATTTGTTGTCAGCACTTGAGGATTTGTGCATGCACCTCCTTGGAACTGGTTTTGTTGGTAAGAAGACCTTCCACCTTGGTAATTCTGATAATATGGTTTTGGAGGAGTGGCCTAGTTGTTCTTAATGACGATTATATCATTTTCCATAGCTCGCAACATCTCCTTTATGTCGCTTATCTTGTCATTGGGAGTAGCGCTTTGTGGCATGCTTGTGTATGTGCACATGGATTGGGGAGGAGCAGTTGTAGTAGCCGACAATGTCATCTGGGCAGGAACTGGTAGCTTAGGGAATACAGGCATGATGGGCCAAGGCAACAACTTTCCAACAGCAATTAGATTTTTCTTTGCTTTGATTGTGATGCTATATGCCTCTGGTAGAGTAGTTTTGTCGAGTGACTAGATCATCATCGAGATGTTAGTGTTGATGGAATTTAGGTAGAACTTAAATTCCAAGTCAGGCGGTGGGTGGATTGCAACCTAAAATCTTTGCCAAGTCATCTGGAACTAGGCATTGAAGTCATTCAAAGCCTCATATGGAGCCCTCTTGATGATTTCTAGCTGGTGGTATTGTGATGAACTATCTTTGTCATTTGAGAATATTTCATAAAAAGGGCCTTTGAGCTGATCCCAAGTGTTAATAGATTTGGTTGGCAGATTACATTACCAATCTAATGCTTTTCCTCTCAAAGAAGCTGCGAGAAACCTCAACACTATGTTCTGATCCGTTACCCCATACATCAAACATATGTCTGCCATGTCTTGCAGATGTTCAGATGGTGTTCTTGAGACATCTCTAGTAAACTTGGGAATAGCTTTGAGAGTAGAGATCAGGATAGGATCCCAAATGACATGTGTGACTGGGGCAACAAGGGGGCTTCTGGAGTCCCAAGCCACATAGTTTCGGCTAGGTAATATGGTTGGTGGAGAGGTCGAGACATTTACATGATGAGTTCTATTTGGTATTCTTCCTAGCAGTCGTACCAACAAACCAAGGTTGTTTTCTATTTGAGATCTTATGACAGGTCGATGGCTCATATACTTTCTTAAGGTTTAAGCACATTTCGCGGTCCCACCGGGTGTACCAGGAAAAACCAAAATTGTTGATGCCAAAAACTGACAAGGTAAAAACCCTTTTTGGGAAACCTAGTTAAAGGGGGGACCTATTGTGCTAAACTGAGTAACCTCTGGATTTTAAAGAATTCGACTTCTTCTATAACTGGGGTTTTGAATGGGAAAATGATATATATATAAAAATAAAAGATCTAACTGGGATGATGCACCAAGATTTAGATGTAAGACATGATAGACCTATCTTGTAGATGCGGTCTAAGGGCCTATTCAACAATCTGCTATGTCCCGAAATAACAAACATAAAAAAGAAAGACCTGAATAATTCATTTCATGACATAAAATAATTTGCATAGATATTTACTGAACAGAAAGAGTCGAAGACATGGTTCTAAATCAAAATTATATTCAAATCATTGAAGTTGTAAACAAACTATTCAGAAACAACATAGTATAATGTTATCCAATAGTTAAGAAACATAAAGGCCAAATTACAAGGGAACAGTCTATGAGTCTTTACAATTATGTAACATAAAAAAGGCCTGGTGTCTTCCTAATTCTTCTGTAGATATTTTGAAATCTTTAAATGATCAAATGGAGTAGTATATATAGCCAAGGCTTCCACCACTTGAAGGATTGTAATAAAAAAATTCCCAAATCATGAGCAATGATGATCGCAGTAATGACTCATCATGGTCATTGTAATAGAAAAGATTCTCAAACATGAACCTAGTCATTCATGAGCTAGATGCATTATACAAATGATATTTGTGGTCCTGGCTTACCTCGTGCTAACAAGTGTCGCCTCCCAGCAAAGGCAGTTAGAGCACACAACATCCTATGGAAGTTTGGCATTCATGCTACCCATTCATTTCAAGAATATATGTTGAAGGGCCATGTTATAGCATTTCACAATTCATTGTTCATTCTCCTTGTTCCTTGATAAAATCCTGTGATAAGAAGATATGTGATAGCATCCTTACAATCGGCATTGCTTGTGGAGTTGTCAAAATTTTATACAAATGGGGCGATGTGGCATGAAGTCAAGGCTCGAAAGGAGTCATAGGAGCATAGGCCTCAACAAACCCAATCAGTCAACACATGGGGGAGAACGGGGCTTGAAAAGAAAGGAAGGGAAGCTCCCCTTCGATGAGCGACTAGATGACACATGGTGACAATGAGTCGAGACCACTGAAAAGTTAACATGGAGACCTTAGCATCATCGAGGCAGTCAGAAGCTGAGAAAAACATCAAAACAACCTGAAGGGAGCATGGGATATATTAAATATCCATAGTATCCACGAACACTAAGACTAGACAATGTGCCATATGCCTGAGGATCATGAATTGTAAACAATAAGGAAGCTCTTAAAGTGAATTTGATTGAATGAAAATCCCTTAAAGTTTGAATTTATTCAATTCCTTTCCAAAATTCTATTAGCTCATCATATAATGTCTCTAGATAAGCATCAATTGTATCTAAATTCACACTTTTCTTTCCTATTATAATCAATGTTAGCATTAAGAAAAATGGCTTAGTTGCTAACCATGGAGGCAAGTTATAATTTATTAAAAACACTGGCCAAGTTTACCATTTAGTACTTTGATACGAGAATGGGTTCACCTAATCTAGAGCCAAACCCAACCTTATATTATAGGTATCTTGAGAAAAATCAAGCCATCTCTTATCAAATTCTATCCACACCTTACAATCAGGCACATGGCATTGTTTTCCATCAATGCTCTTATTTTGGGTATGCCATTACATAAGTTCAGTAATGTCTTTGCACCTATAAATTCAAAGTAATCATGGGATTACCATAAAGTGGTGAAGAACCATTCTAGGAATCACAAATGATTTTAACCCTTCTTTATACCTCGCTTCATGAAATTTCGAACATTCACTCTCAATTGCAAGATTATTGTGAGATAATACACAACCATTCACACATGTGTGGATGTTTTCATACCTTAATCCTAGCTTAGTGATTTCCTTTCTACATTGACTTGCTTTGATGGCAATGTGGAGTGAGGTGGTAACAACGAACTTAATAATGCCAATAACTGATCTACACTCTCATTTTTCCAACAAAACACCACTTGCAAGTTAAGAATTTGAAGGATTGTTGTCAAATGACTCAACCTTCAATTAACATACAAAGTATTTGAAGCATCCTCCATAAAATTTTCCCAATCATTGTTTAGTCATTCAACATTCTATCAACTTCAAACCCTTCATCTAACATTGCTTCTTCTTCATCTATGTTTGGTGCCAGTTCATCTATGTTTGGTTCCAGTTCATCTATGTTTATTGCCTCTTCATCTCTCACACTCTACCATTCTATCATATCTTCATAATAATTAACATTCCAAGGGCTTATACCACTATGCCCATATCTTATCATATGTCGATAAATCTGAATTCTTTTTTTCACCTTTCCACTAAGACACTCATTACATGGACATGGATATTTTTCCATGTCACTCTCATTGGCTATTATCTCATAAAATTAATGGTATTTCAACCTTCGACATTGTTCCATCATAATGTTCTACACATAGCAACATAAAATTATTGACTAAGAGAAAAAAAATCTTTTTTAATTGAAACGAATTTCCATAGCAATAGAGTTATAGAGAGCAAATAAAATAGAGAGTTTAACTAATGAATTATAAAAAACAGATTTTTGTAGTTTATATTCAAATTTTTTATTGCATTGCATTGCACATCTTCCAAACTCAAAGCATTACTTCACATTGCATAACTAATAACTAGATGTTGATAGATGAAAATTTTCCAATTGCAATATATTTTTTACAAAGTAAACCTAAGAAGTTATGCAATTACTTCACATTGCATAACTAATAACTAGGATAAACTACCAATTGCATTTTCTTGTCATAGCATTCCATGAGACCACATTTCATTGAGGCATTTTTTTCAAAAATTTCACTACCTTGTCTATGCTACCACATTTTTCATACATGTCTACCAAAGAATTTTATCAAACAGTTCACTACCTTGTTGCTATGGATAAAATCCTAAAACAAGTGCTTTCGAACAAGCTAAGGATGCTTGGAAAAAATATATTAAAGCATAATAGTAAGCAATAGCATAGAAAAGGTAGTGAACTGATTGAAAAAATGCCTCAAAGAAATATGGTCTCATGGTGATGGAATGCCATGACAATCCATAAAAATTCTCTTGTCATGGAATTCCATCACCATGAGACCATGTTTCTTTGAGGCTTTTTTCCAAAGTTCATTGCCTTTTCTATGCTACCACATTTTTCATACATGTATACCAAAGCATTTTATAAAATAGTTCACTTCCTTGCTACTATGGCTAAAAGACTAAAACATTTGATTTCAAAAAATCTATGGATGCTTGGAAAAAATCTATCAAAGCATACTAGTAAGCAACAAGCTATGGTATCATGGTTTTGTTTTTGGCATGAAAATCAACATGATTTTATTTACATTTTTTGCAGGTTTCAAACACATTTTCTTGGAAATTTTGTTGTTTGAAATGTGGAAAAATATTTGTGGTTAGTTTTTTGCACTTTTTAGTTGTACGATTCTTACAGTTAGTGAAAAGGGTAGTGTTCATGAAGGCATGAAAAAGATGCGTAGATCATTTTAATTATACCTATACTGTGTTATGGCATTGAATCATTTAGCAAACCATTTTTTCGTCATAGGGAAACATTATCTTGTGGAACACTTGACTGAGATAGCTCTTGTTTCAAATGACCACCCTCTCATGAAATCTCATTCATATTATAATCTTTCATAATCTTATCATAGTAAAGGAGATTATGATAGAGTTGGCCACTACTACATGCCATCAGTCAAGGAAAGCAAGAGGCCACAAGATTTTGTGGACAAGTTCAATTCAAGCTAGGAGATCTTAAGAGTTCTCTCTCAAATTTTGAAAAGGTTTTGGAGGTCTACTCTGAGAACTGTGAGAGCTTAAAATTTGTAGGTCATATATATGCTCAACCAGGGTAGGCAAAGAAGGATTTGGAAATTTTAAGAAAGGAAACTCGCATAGATCTACATGATGCCCATGCATTTACCAAGATGAGTGAGTTATTAATATCATCATACCTTAGTGCAGCCTTAGATTCTCTTAAGATGCCAAAGTCTCTTTTGAAGAAGAGCAGAGAAGAAGTACCCATTCAATTGTTAAACGACATAAGGTTCTTCATTTTTAACATGATGAACTATAGTTGGCTCAACAAAATTTTATGGAGGCATTAGAAAATGATTTTTTTCCTCTACATAAATCTTTATGGTCAATTTTATGCATTTTTTACTTGTAGGATTCTCACAGTTAGTGAAAAATGTAGTGTTCATGAAGGAATGGAAAAGATGCGTAGAGCCTTTCAATTATACCCATACTTTACAATGGCATCAAATCATTTAGCAAACCATTTTTTCTTCACTACAGGGCAAAATTTTCTTATGGAATAGTTGATTGAGACAACTCTTGTTTCAACTAACCACCCTCTCATGAAATCTCATTCATATTATAAGGGTAAAAGTACAAACTTGTGTCACACTTTATAAAGGAATCAACCAACATGAGAAAAATTTCTCAACTTCAACCACATAAAAGTGGTATTTATGTTTTGAATTTAAAAATGATGTAAACTAATAAAATGTAGAACTTTTGTTGAAGTTTATTCCTATTATTTTAAAAAAAAATTGATATTTTTTTATCAATTTAAAAGAAGATTTTGTTATGCTAAAAATTTCAAGAAAAAGTGACGTTTAGTTCACGTTAAGAAACAAATAGAAAAAAAATTCATTTTCTCTTGATTTTTTTTCTAGATAGCTAACTTCAATATCTAGGGCATGGAATATTTTTTTTGAAATTTTGATGTATATTTTTCTCATAATAACATTTTAAAGTCAAACTAACCCGAATTTGATAGTTTTCAATTCACGTTAACTATTATTTTTTTTTCATTTTCAAAAAACAAAATATACCCTTTTTAAGAAGATTGTCTCCTCTAGGGCATCATATATTTTCCAATTTATTTTATGATGATTTACTATTTTTTATTTAATTTCAACTCAACCTCTTTTTGACTTTGAACAACCTACTTGCAATATTTTAAAATATTTATATACTAAAACTAATCAATATATATATATATATATATATATATATATATATATATATATATATATGTTTGGATTCAAAACTGTGAGCTCTATAAAAGGGTATTTTTATTTTTATTTTTTAAATAATTTTGATTGAAGCAATATTTAGTAGAAGTTGAAATTTTTTGAAATTTTGAGAAAATGGTGACTTTTCTACCATGTGGATATATTCAACCGAATAGGATTCGACCGAATCATATTTGGCTGAAACCCTTCCAATAGAAACCCCACATATAAATTAAGCCAAATTCAAAGTTTTGGGGGGGAAAAATAATTTTTTGGTTTCGGTTGAAACCAATTCGATCGAAACCTTGTGTGCCACATATGCGCCACATGGTTTCAGCTGAAATCTACTCAGCCGAAATTGTTCCAACTGAAAATAGTTCGCTCAGAACTATTTATTTGGCATAAAGTGTGACAAAAGTTTGTGCTTTTACTCATAATCTTGAATGATCTTATCATAGTAAAGGTGATTATGACACCACTGGCCACTACTACATGACATCAATCAAGGAGAGCCAGAGGCCATAGGATTTTGTGGATAGGTTAAATTCAAGCTGGGAGATCTTACGAGTTCTCTATTAAATTTTGAAAAGGTTTTGGAGGTCCACCTTGAGAACTGTGAGAGCTTAAAATTTGTATGCAATATATATGCTTAGCAAGCGGTAGCAGAGAAGGATTTGGAAATTTTAAGAAAGAAAACTTGCATAGATCCACCTGATTCCCATGTATTTATCAAGATGGGTGATTTATTAATATCATCAGACCCTTGTGTAGCCTTAGATTCTCTTAAGATTCTAAAGTCTCTTCTAAAGAAGAGAAAATAAGAAGTGGCCATTCAATTTCTAAACAACATTGGGGTTCTTCATTTTGAGCGTGATGAACTAGAGTTGGCTCAAATTTTTTTTATGGAGGCATTAAGAAATTATGTTTTGCCTCTACATAAATCTTTGTGGTCAATTTTGTGTATTTTTACTTGTAGGATTCTCACAATTAGTGAAAAAGGCAGTGTTCATGAAGGAATGGAAAAGATGTGTTGAGCCTTTGAATTATACCCATACTCTACAATGGCATTGAATCATGTAGAAAACCATTTTTTATTCACTACAAGGAAAAATTTATTATAGAACAATTGACTGAGATAGCTCTTATTTCAACTGACCACCCTCTCATGAAATCTCATTCATATTATAATCTTGCACGATCTTATCAAAGTAAAGGCGATTATGACACCACCGACTGCTACTACATGACATCAGTCAAGGAAAGCTAGAGGCTACAAGATTTTGTAGATAGGTTCAATTGAAGCTGGGAGATATTAAGAGTTCTCTCTCAAATTTTGAAAAGGTTTTGGAGGTCCACTCTAAGAACTATGAGAGCTTAAAAGTTGTAGGCCATATATATGCTTAGCAAGGGCAGGTAGATAAGGCTTTCAAATTTTTAAGAAAGGAAACTCGCATAGATCCACATGATGCCCATGCATGGGTCAATATGGGTGAGTTATTAATATCATCAGACCCTAGTGCAACCTTAGATTCTCTTAAGATGCCAAAGTCTCTTCTAAATAAGAGCATAGAAGTACCCATTCTATTGTTAAACAACATTGGGGCTCTTCATTTTGAGCCTAATGAGCTAGAGTTGGCTCAACAAAATTTTATGGAGGCATTAGGAAATGATGTTTTGCCTCTACATAAATCTTTGTGGTTAGTTATGTTAATTTTTTACTTGTAAGATTCTCATAGTTATTGAAAAAGGTAGTGTTCATGAAGGAATGGAAAAGATACATAGATCCTTGAATTATAATCGTACCCTATAATGGCATTGAATCTGTAGACACTCAAATTTATCCTCATAATCATCACAATATTCATCTATTGATTAAATAGATATTATTTACTTAATCAATTCATTCAATACTTTCTTCTATTCATTCATTTCATCAAATCATTAAACCGTCTCATGCTCGTTCATATCCGTTTGCATAAATGATCATATCTGTCTCATGGTCATTCACTAACCGCTTGCATAAATGATCATATATGTCTCATGGTTGTTCACTAATATTTTGCATAAATGATAATTCCCATTCATTTTCATTCATAATTCATTTCATAAACATTCATGTCTGTTTGCATTATTGTTCATGTACGTTTCCATAGTAAATGATAATTGTTTTCATAAACCGCCATTAAATCATCAAAATCATGTCATAACAATCATTTACATATTCGTATTCCGTTAAATCAACATTAAATCATTATTAATCATTTTCATTCTTCATTTAAAATCCATTTAATCATTTTCTTTAGTTTCATTATTCATAAACCCTTCACTATGCACTTATCTCTCCTCTTTTATCATTTGCACTCACATGCATTTCATTTAATCAAGGAATGTGGGACTAATTTGCAATTTTCAGCTAAAATCCTTTTATCCCACATTTCCCTCTCAACACCTTTCCATCCCTAAAGACGTCTATTTAAATGAGATTTCACTCTCATTTGGACCCCTACATATTCTTTGCATTGGCTTCACATTTCATTGCAGCTCTAGACTTTTTTGCATCTACATAGATTTTGAGATCCATAGTCTTTATTTTGTATTTTTTATTTCAGCATTTGGTTTGTTTACATTCCCACTCACCAATTTTCATATTCATAGCATCTCTTATCTTGGACTGTATTTTCCCATTCACCATAACCTCTTTACTGCATTTTGTGAAATCTGAGAGAAAATGAATAAAAAAAAATCTTGGTGATAAGGAGACAATGGAGAGTGATTTAATTTAAAAACATTTCCATAGTTTTAGAAGTTTGTATTTCCATAGTTTAGAAGTTTGTTTTCATTCTGTTTTTTTTTTTAATTTGAATGACTCTATTGAGGTGAGTGTGAGATGGAGATTCTTATTCCATGGAATATTCCATTTTTTAGCTCTCCACATTCTAGTAAATCTAACATGAAGAAGGTTTCTCACAAACTATAAACTAGGTTTGTGAGAAATTTAATGGGTTTTTGCATCTTGATGTTTTCTAATTGCTGTCCAAAAATTGTAAAATCCAAGATTGTAACTTTAGAGATATGATAAAATCATGGTTGTTTGGGATTTTGATGTTTTAATAAATATCTTGCAGGACTACTTTAAGGATTTCATCTAAAATGCAAGGATGTTTTTCTTTGCAGATTATGAATATTGCTTAGTGTTTGCAAAATTTTGTCTATAATAGGAGTGGTTAAAAGTACATGCAAGCTTACAGATTTATTTACACTTTCTGTACACTCTTGATTGATGATCTAAGAAATTATTTATGATGGCAGATATAAAATTCATTTTAAATTTGCATCTACTCTTCCTTAAGCGTTTCATTCATGTTTCTACAATTTCTATTATTTATGATTTGCTTTGACAATAGTTGAAGAATCTGGTACGCCTGCCAATAATGTATACTTGAAGTCTTTTCAACATATCTCTTGAGAAGAAACAATTGTCATTGTTTTCTGAAATTTCATCTTCTTGAAGGTTTCTTACGCTATTTTTGTAATGAAACCTTTTCGGCGTATCTCTAGAGCAGCGACAATTTTCTGAAATTTCATTTGCCTAAAGATTTCTTACAACATTTATGTAATGTGTGGGTCTCCATTCCAGCCAAATGGCTCATGTAACATGTCTGTGCATCTGCATGACTGTAGATTTGGTTTTAAATTAGGCTTTTAGTTTAAATTTAGTTGGTAATATTTTTTTATTTTATTTAAGTTTTAATTTAAGTTTAGATTCTAATTTTTAAATTTAGTTTTTAAATTAAGTTTTTTTAATCTAAGTTTAGTTTTTAATTTTAATTTAGTTTTAAATTAGTTTTTTTAACTAGTTTAGAGTTTTAGATTAATTCTAGTTTAGAGTTTTAGATTAATTCTAGTTTAGTTTTAGATTAATTTTAATTTAGTTTTAGTTTATTTTAGTTTTAAATTAGTTTTTTTAACTAGTTTAGAGTTTTAGATTAATTCTAGTTTAGTTTTAGATTAATTTTAATTTAGTTTTAGTTTACCAAATTTTAATTTAGTTTAGTAAATTTTGATTTAGTTTATTTTATTTATTTTATTTTTAATTTAGTTTAGTTTTTGAGATTTTAATTTAGTATAGTTTTTAAAATTTTAGTTTATTTTAGTTATCATTTAGTTTAGATGTAATTTTTTATTTTTTTAGAATTTTTTTTAATTTAAATTTAATTTTAGATTTAAATTAGATTTCAATTTTTATTAGATGTTAATTAGATTATAATTAGATTTTAAAATTAGATTTTGAATTAGATTTAAATTCAAATTAGACTTAGATTAGAGTCTAATTTTCAAGTTTAATTTTAGACTAGATTTTATTTTCAAACTATATTTAAATTTAGGATTTGAATTAGTTTTTAGGGTAGAGTTAATTAGATTTGTCTAACTTCATTTTAGATTTAATTTTAGCATTTAGATTTAATTAGTTTAGATTTTAATTAATTAGATTAATGTATTTTTATGTTTTAATTTCATTTAGATTTCAAGTCTAATTTTAGTTTGCTTTTCTTACAAGTTCATTTTGTGAAGAAGTGAAAATCAAAACATACGTTTCTTGAAGAAGGGAGACATGAAAGAGCTACTGAGATTTTGGTGCAAGACATTTTTCAAAGACATTATTTTGAAACCAATTATCTTTTAGAATAGAAAGCACTTCAATTGATGCTTTAAAATGAACAATTATCTTCTCTCTCACATAGATTTAACTAGGAGGTCAATGAACACTATTTTCTATGCTTGAGATGGTAGGGAGTATGGTCTCATCTTGTGTGAACTTGGTGATTAGAAACCAGACACATCTATTTTTGTGATTATACATTAGAGGGGCCTACCTTGAAAGAGGGAACGATTCCAACTGGTTTTTTGCTCAGGCTGGTATATAAAAGGATGAGACTAAACTGTCAATTCGTCATGGTATGTAGGCCTTAACTGTGCAGTTTCATTTGAAAACAAGTACCTACAATTTCTTGTAAAGGTATAAGAGCCCCTAGTAGAGTGGTTAGAGCCTTAAGTGGCTTTTTGTATGCTCGTGAGGTGCCATGTCTTTGAGTATTCACTAGAACCCTCCTATTTTAGAAAGCCAAAATCCCTTCTATTCATTGGTACATCAACGGCCATTGCCAAGACATCCACATTCTCGTAGTTATTAGTAGAGGTGAAGAGTCCATCATGGGAGATTCATGAGGGCTCAAAGCTTGGTTGACCTAAGAAGTGAGTGTCGTGGAGGGGAGACAGTGTGGCCTAGCTTCTAAGTCACCTGCTAAGAATAAGTGAGACTGGGGAAACCCAAACGGAATCTAGTGAATATAGTCCTTGCCAACCTTAGGATTTGTGCTTGTATTGTTAAAACCAAAAATTCTTTTGGTTGTGTCTTGCATGTGTGTTAAAAAATAGAGCTCAAACAAACATCACACTTGGTAATTTGTAACACCTCAAAACATTTCCAAAACCATCAATCCAAACATGTCTAATTGATATCCTCCATATTCATCCCCGACCTATGAACATGACCAAAGGATTGATTATCTTAACCATCATTTGAAAGAGCTTGAAAAATAATTAGAATCCCAACATTTGACTGAAGTGATGCAATTATCTCATAAGAATTTATCCTCACCCAAAGTTACATCATCTAGGGTCAATGTCCATGACTTTTTGCAAAAGCTAAATGAGAAACCCAAATTTAAGTCCTCAAATAAAAATAATACTATGCAATCCTACCATGTCATGCACCTATCTTAATCCTCCATAATTCAAAATAAACCTCATGAGTCTTTCACCCAAGTTAACAATTCCATCCAACCATCCTCTCCCATCATATGATCTACATCCAATGATTCATGTCAATATCTTAGTACAAAGCATGCTAGCATAGAATCCCCCACACATCGAGATCAAAGTATTCTTTCCACTCCATCCAATGATACCAAAAATCCCACAAGCCCTCCCAATCTTTGACCAAGATCCCATCTCTCAATAAACTCATGATGATCCCCTTATCTCTTTTTGTTTTATCCAAGATGATCCCCTTCCATCTCAAGAGAAAATTATCCTTTCAAGTCATTCTTCCACCTCATCTAAATCCATACCGTCTCATGATTCCATTGCATCCAAAGAGCATGATCATCCTTCCACCATATCCAATGATTTCATACCATCTACTAATCAAGACATGATTTCCATAAAATCTCAGGATCCCCTTCCTCATCAAGATCAAGATACACCTCTATCCAAGGATACCCTTTCATGCCATGATGATGTTCATTCTTCTCATGATCAAGATATGCCTTTCATACCAATTCATGATGTTTCCATACCTAATAAAGAGAAAGCTACTCCATCTCCTACACCTTGTGATCCTTTTCCAAGTCAAGATCAAAGTACCCCATCATCCCCATGTCAAGATCCTATCACACATCCTAATTCTTCTCCTAATCACAATCCTCCACAAGAGTCTATCACCCCTATTCAAGCTATCCATGAGCCACTTACCTATCAAATGGGGTCTCTCACTTTTATCCAAGGTGGTTTGCTCCAAGATCTTGTTATTCCTTCCATATCACATCCACCTCACAATAGATTCGTATCTTATTTCATAAATAATACATATCTTGTTGACAAATGAATGTGTCAAAGTATGAACTACAAAGGAAAAATACTATGCCTTCATGAACAAGGTATCCTAGAATCCATTTATATCCAAGAAAATCCACATTATCATGGCCTTGGTTATACACCTCACACTTAAGACATTGGTACCCATTGTTAGTTCAGATTCCATCAAAATAAACTTAATTATCCTAGTCCATTAAACCTTCCATCAATCCTAGGTCCTTATCCTAGTCCATCAACTCTTCCATCTATGTTTGGTCCTTATCATCCAAACCCTAGTTTTCCAAAACTTCCATCTATATTGGGGCCTTACATCCCTCCATATCCTATTCATCAAGAACAACAAATTCACACATCCTTGATGCCCTCTCCAAATTCTACCTACATTAACCCATCCATAAGACCTATGTAGCATTCATCTCCATCCACTTATCCCATTGCTCTTGGAAGCAATTTGAGTGCCAAATGTCAAAATATTCCATATCAAAATCCACATATATCAAAGGATCAACATGTCTCCTTGAAGAGACATGCAAAAATAAAATAAAATCTGATTCAAAGTCAAAAGAAAAAAAATCAAAGGCCACAAAGGCCCACAAAGCAAAAAGAAAAAAATCAAAGGCCACAAAGGTCCATAAGGCAAAAATAAAAATCTCAAAGGCCACAAAGGCGCATGAATCAAAAATAAAATTCAAAAGCTATGTAGATTCCTAAAATTCTCATAGAAGCAATAAAATTTAAGGGTATGTGCAGGATCATGATGGGCCAAAAAGTGGTGATATGTGAGTGATATGATGGCCCATAATGCTGATGACTTTTTTTCTACCCAAAATTGATGACATGAAAAGGGTTTTTAAAGGATATTCTTAGCTTTCCACCAATATAAATTATTCTTTACTTTGAATTTAATAAATAAATATTATTCATTTTCTATTTATATTACGACTAAAGTCCTGATTGATAGGTTGATTGAAAAATATCTATAGCTTTCAAAGGGTGTCACATTTTTTGAATTTGAAACATGCATCACATAATATAGGATTGAAAAAAAAGAATTAAATTTCATGAAGTTTTGACCAAGTTAAGGTGGTCAGACGTATGAGTTTTTATATTTTTTAAAAGTTATAATAAAAAAATCATAATTAATTATTTACTTGGAAAAAAATTACAAAAAAATATGCATCACATCGAGACATGAGTCTTCTACTTATATCTAAAATATCATCATTTTATTGTGGTTAGGGTGGTCAGACAGACACCTACTTCTTATTTTTTCCCTAAAATTTAAGTACTACTGCATTGAAATTTCAAATTTTCACCAAATAGATTTTTTTAAAATAAAAATAAACCTAGTAGTTTAGAAAATAAATTTAATTTGCAATAGATTCTATTCTTACATTTTTTTGAAATAATATAGTTAACTTATTCAATTTTTTATGTCAAGTTTCCTAACTCTGATTTTTCTGAATTTTATTGCCACTTAAGGGCCTACTTTTTCCATGATGATCCTCTACACATGCCCTTAAATTGGCATCCAAATTTTCTAATCCAAAAGCTTCCTCCAATCTTCCATCTAAAAACCTGTCACCTCCAAACTCCATTTTTTCTCCATCACTCCACCACCCTTCAAGGTGTGTGCCAATGTTGATCTTTCCATCCTATTCATCTATCTATCAACACGCATTCAAACCTCATATCCATTATCGAAAATCCACCCCCCATTATCCTCCTTTAATCCAAACCTTTTCATAAGTCATATTTTTCCATCATACCATTAATCTACCAGCGTTTATGAGTCTAATTCCCATTTCCACAGTTTATTAGAGCACATATTCAAGGGATATTATTCATGGAATTGATGATTGAGTCCTCCCTCCACCTTCCTATTATGCATATACTATCTTCCATATTCCTCTTGAACTCTACACTTGGGGGCAAGTTTCATCCATCTTATCATTCATATACATTATCCTCTTTACATTCATCCTTTATCTTTCCACCTTTTATCTTGACAAGGTTAAGGATCTTCTTGAATATCATACATCTTATCCTATACACTTTATCCATATCCGTCATACCATATCCTACACTTTATCCATATTCCATCATTTCTTCCCTTCCTTAGCCTTGATGAGGAATAGGGGCAAAGTATTTATGCATTTGTATCCATGTCTTATCTATTTTATCTTTGTTATCCTATTCATTAGCCTTATCCTTGTAGTCTTCCATTACATATCTCCTAGCTAATCCAAATTCGTGTCTCATTTCCTTCCTTTGTTCTTGATGAGATTAGGGGAAAAATTATAAATGCATGCTTTGGATTTCCTTTCATATCCTTATGTGCTACCATTATATCATAGTTCACATCCTTATCATTTATCCATCATTACACTACCCCGGGGTGGGTCACCATATCCCTTTGCAACCTTGAACCTTATCATGCCAATCATATTGAACCTAGCTGTAAAATATTATCCAATCCTCATATCTTTTGTCAAACAATCATCAAATATCATCAATCTTATTATACTTAGAGGAATCAGTGATCCTAAGTACTTACGATCATCATGCCCTATGGAATCAATCATTCATGGCATCCAATCAACCAACCATTATCATCTTTTGACAAGAGATCTGTTGCTTGTGTGACATGTTTTGCAATGAATCTTTCATTTTGATCTATCATTTATCTATGGTTGCATTACCTCTTCTAAGGAAGATCTTATTCCTTCAATTAGTTATCTATCACATTTCATTTCACTCCATCTTTAAAACTTCAAAAAAACCATAAAAATCATAAAATGTCCTAATAAAATCCAAAAAAAATCATAAAATGTCTTATAAAAAACAAAAAAAATCATAAAATGTTTTGAAAAAATCCAAAAAAATCATAAAATGTCTTGAAAAAATAAAATAAAAAAATCATAAAATGTCCTAAAAAAATCCAAATTTTTTTATAAAATGTCTTGAAAAAATCCATAAAAAATCATAAAATCTCTTGAAAAAATATATAAAAATCATAAAATGTCTCAAATTTTAAAAAATAAAAATCAAATATTCAAACAATTCTAAAAAAACCAAATAAATTCAAAAATTCAAAAAAATATTGACATTTTCAAATTGCCACACAACTTTAAACTTCAACAAAATCAAAATGCACCGGATTGACAATAAAGTAAACATTACACCACAACTATCAATCCCCCTTTACAAATCCAACTAACCACATAAACTATGACAAAAATCAGATTTACATTGAAGCATGGTGCTTGTTTGTTTGTCGATCTTTGATTATTTTATGATTTTTATCTTTGGTGGCATGTCTTTTAGCTTCTCAAGGATGTCTTGGACTAGAGAGGTGAGGATGGGGCATGTTCACTTGTTTGTTGTTTGTTGTTTGTAGATTATTTCTCATTTACATGAGGATTCGTCTTAAGACATGGCTATCTAAAACCATCAAGGACCTATGAGTCGAGTGTGGATGAGAGCATTCCTTGTTTGATAGTGTCTTTCATGCAATAAGTATTCAGGTCATCTAAGGTCCTTATACCTAGATGCTTATACTTCACTACTAAATAAAACACAAATACTATTCAGGTCATCTAGATGTTCATGTTATCTAGATGCTTATACTAATTTGTGACATAATAAGCTCAGTGATGATATAAGAAGTTAAAAGGAACAAGAGGCTTCATCACCTTCATTTTCTTCCATCTTGCATTTCTACCATCTTTCATTTCTTGCATTTCATTTTCTTCATCTTTCTTGTCATAGAGAAATCAATCAATTTCTTTATCTATCTGATATATGTCACTTGAATCAAATCTCAAATCAATCAACTTGCTTCTTGAAATCTCATGTCCCCTTAATCAATCAATAAATCATTGTATCAATTTGTCTTGTGTAAGCATCATTCTCAATCATCTTAATCAACTCAATCAGCTTCATCATCTCATCAACCTAGCTATACTGATCATTTCCATCAAATGTACATCACTGCTTTATCACTTGTGTAATATCAAGTATCTCATCATTTTCTCGACATCTATCAAGAGATTAATCTTCTTACAATTTGTTTGATCAATCTCTTGGTGGGGCATATCATTCTTATCATAATCCTTACCAGGATATTTTTGGGGCATGTATCAATTGATCAATCTTTTTCTTTGAAAAAAAATGACAAGCTACATTGTCTCAAAGAGGGGAAAAATGTAGAGCCTCAAATTTTTCCTCATAATCATCACAATATTCATCTATTGATTAAATAGATATTATTTACTTAATCAATTCATTCAATACTTTCTTCTATTCATGCATTTCATCAAATCATTAAACTGTCTCATGATCGTTCATATCCATTTGCATAAATGATCATATCCATCTCATGGTCATTCACTAACCATTTGCATAAATGATCATTCCTATTCATTTATGTTCATAATTCATTTCATAAACATTCATGTCTATTTGCATTATCGTTCATGTCCATTTCTATAATAAATCATAATCGTTTTCATAAATCTTCATAAAATCATGTCATAACAATCATTTACATATCCATATTTTGTTAAGTCAATATTAAATCATTATTAATCATTTGCATTCTTCATTTAAAATCCATTTAATCATTTTATTTAGTTTCATTATTCATAAACCCTTCACCATGCACTTATCTCTCCTATTTTATCATTTGCACTCACATGCATTTCATTTAATCAAGGAATGTGGGACTAATTTGCATTTTCAGCTAAAATCCTTTTATCCCACATTTCCCTCTCAACACCTCTCCATCCCTAAAGAAGCCTATTTAAATGGTATTTCACTCTCATTTGGACCCCCACATCTTTTTTGCATTAGCATCACGTTTCATTGCAGCTCTAGGATTTTTTGCATCTACATAGATTTTGAGATCCATAGTCTTTTGCTTTGTATTTTTAATTTCAGCATTTAGTTTTTTTACATTACTATTCATGAATTTTCATATTCATATCATCTCTTATCTTGGACTACATTTTCCCATTCACCATAGCCTATTTATTGCATTTTGTGCTCACAAAATCTGAGAGAAAATGCATAAAAAAAGATCTTGGTGATAGGGAGACAATGGAGAGTGTTTTCATTTAAAAGCATCACCATAGTTTTAGAAGTTTGTATTTCCATAGTTTAGAAGTTTTTTTCATTGTTCTTTTATTTTTCATTTGAATGACTCCATTGAGGTGAGTGTGAGATGGAGATTCTTGTTCCATAGAATTCTACATTTTTCAGCTCTCTACAGAATCATTTAGCAAACCATTTTATCTTCACTGTAGGGTAGTATTTTTTTGTGGAACAGTTGACCATGACAAATCTTTTTTCAAGTGACCACCTTCTCATGAAATCTCATTCATATTATAATCTTCCATGATCTTATCATAGTAAAGGTGATTATGACACCACTAGCCGCTACTACATGACATCAGTCAAGGAAAGACAGGCCACAGGATTTTGTGGATAGGTTCAATTGAAGCTGGGAGATCTTAAGAGTTCTCTCAAAAAAATTGAAAAGGTTTTGGAGGTCCACCTTGATAACTATGAGAGCTTAAAATTTGTAGGCCATATATATGCTCAACAAGGGTTGGTAGAGAAGGCATTGGAAATTTTAAGAAAGGAAACTCGCATAGATCTTTTGCATGTATGGATGTGTTTGATGGTGTTGTAATTAATGTGGCCATTGATGTCAACATAGTTCAAGTTGTTGCATATGGTATTTTTATAGTTGAGATATTGTAGAAGTTCTTAGAGTACATGGAGGTATATTTATGAAGTTGTAGTTGTGTTTTTGCCAAGTTCTTTTGAGAAAATTTGAGAAATAATGAAGGTTGTGTTGAAGTGTGTTCTAAGTGTGCTCTGATATTGTGCTATACATTTCTCCTATGTTGATCCTATGGTTGTGTGGATCTGTAAGTGTGTTCATGAACTTCAATGGATAATATATCCTGATTTTTAGCTTCTGGATCGATAGAGAGTAAAAGATATGTTCACTGGTGTGTGAATTGGTTTGGCATAACTATTTGTTTGTGGACTGGGATAAATTTTTTGGCTCCACAATCTTCTGATATTTGGTTTCAGATCTAGGAGATGATTATTTTTTATGGTTTTTTGGTTCTAACAAACTTGCTTATGTTTTGGCACTCTGGAAGACCTGCTCCAAAGCTCTTGTATTTTTTTGGTTTGTTTGGTTGGACTATTGAAGAGTTCTCTATGACTGAAGTCTGGTGTATTTGTTGTGGATGTATCTGAGGCATTCTCAAAGATGGAAATATTTTTGGTGAAGCATTTTGAATGATCCATGTGTGATCATCTTGTTGGAGATACGTGTACTTCAAAGATCATGGTATTTTCATTAGGTTTGGCTGACCTGATGTCTACACGTTACATTAAGTTGTTGCATCAATTTGAGGAAGCGTGCGATTGATCCAAGATTTTTTTTGGGTCTGAAATTAAATATGTAATTGGTTGTCTCTCATTCTTATCCACTACGAGAATGTTGAGTAGCCGACCTTGGATAATTTTTTTAGGGTTGAAGATTATATAAAAGCAAATCAAGACATAGTGATTTTTTTAACCATCCATCATTCGATTTGAACAAGAGAAGTGTGCAAAAAAGTGTTAAAAGAAGAGTGTGCAAGAGTGAATTGAGGCAATAGTACTTTATTGTGTTAGATTCTTAAAAGCACTGAGTTGATGGAATCTACAATGTTTTGATCAAGTTGTGAAGTGTGTGGAACCCTTCTGGTGGATCTTTATTTATCTCTTTTTCATTTTTTGTAGGCAATGAGCCTCTTTTTGGATAGTGAGTCCTTCTTAAGGTAGTGAGCCTTTGTATCTAGTATTTCATTACTACTATATTGTGAGTTAATCCTCATCATGATTTTTCCCTCATTGGGTTTTCAACGTAAATATGGTGTCTCTAGTGTTTGCTTTATGTTATTTGCATTTCATGTTAACACTTAACAAAAAATTGAAGATAAAGTGGAATTGATTAAGTTTAGAAGTAAATTAATTTGATATAACTGATTCACCCCTCCTCTCAGTTTTCTTGTGCATTTCAACAATTGGTATTAGAGCTCTAGTTCCTCGGTGAAAAGCTTAACTGCTTGAGGTAGATCAGATGGCACACAAGTTGCAGATTCCTATTTTTATGGAGCTAAGTAGAGTGACTAGAAATAACAAATGATAATTTATTTGGTTTCAATTGGTTTCAAGACCTAGCAACTTTTGGAGACAAAGTATGTTAAACCCACTGCTGGTCCTTCCTCTGCTGATGAGATTGTAACTTATGAGGAGAATGAAAGGGAAAGGTATGCTATCTTCGGTGATCTATCTAGAACTGAAAGAACAACATTTATTTCTCTAGCTATTGCTCATTAGGTATGGGAAAATTTGAAAGACATTTATGAAGGGAATGATAGAGTAAATTTATCAAGGAAACTAACTACTAAATAAAAATTTGAGAACTTGAGGATGGAAGATGGAGAAGATATTTCAAGCTATTATCAGAGAGTTGAACTTATAGCAACTAAAATAAAAAATCAAGGTGGTACCATGTCAAATGAAGATATAATTGAGAAGATCTTGATGACCCTATCAGATAATTACAATGACAAAGTATTTGCTCTTGAAGAATCATGTGATCCAAAGATATTTACTAAGGAGAACCTATTTAGTGTCTTGACTACATTCAATATGAGAAAATTTGCAAGAGAGAAGGAGAAGACTAAAACAACCTTTAAAGCAATGAAGATCCGAGATGACTCAGATGAAGATGATTCAGAAGAATTGGAAGCAAATTTCATGAGAAGGAAGAAAGGTACTGGTAAATACAAAGGTAAGTTGTCTTTCAAGTGTTTAAGTTGTGGAATTATTGGTCATTATGCATCAAGATGTTCTAATAGAACTAAACATAAGAAGAACAAGGACAATAACAATAATTACAAAGATAAGAAGGATAAGAAGTTCAAGAAGTTGTATTATGTCAAAGAAGATTCAAGAATTTCTGATGATGAATTCTTATTCCTGGCTCTAGAAAATAAAGTTGTATCTGCTAACCCTTGAAGATGTGCAAAGGAATCTGGTCCAGAGAAAAAAAAGGATGAAATAGAAGGTACGATGGTGACTTATTTTCATGCTAGACAAGATGAAGAATTTTGGGTAATTGACAGGGGTTGTTTAAATCATATGACTAGAGATAAGAGTAATTTCACTAGACTTGAGAAGTATGATGGAGGAATAGTTATGTTTGTAGATGAATCTAGTGCTAATATTTTTGGTAAAGGAATAATTAGTTTTGATGGAAAACACAATACTGATGATGTCTATTATGTAAAGGGTTTAAGGCATAATCTCTTAAGTGTTGGATAAATGTGCAATAAAGGTTTTAAGCTTGTTTTTTAGGATAACACTTGTGAGATCATAAAAGGATCCATAACTATGGTAGATATTGGAAGAATAACTCATGGAAACATATATCAACTCAAGGGTGGTGATGGTCAATTTTTTATTTCTCCAATTAATGATATTTGGCTCTAGCATTGGAGGATGGGACATGTGAATTTTGATAGTTTGATTAGGATCAGTTCTAGGGAAGTTTTTTGAGATCTTCCTAGAATCACAAAGCCTTCAAATTCAATTTGCAAAAGTTTCCAGTTTGGAAAAAAAACTAGAAACAATTTTAAAGGAATGTTAGAATTAATCCATACAGACCTCTATGGTCCTACAAGAAAAAGAATCCATAATGGTGGTAGGTACTTTATGTTCTTAATTGATGATTACTCTAGGATGAAATGGGTTACATTTCTTAGAGAAAAAGCTCAGGCTCTTGATAGATTCAAAGTGTTCAAGGAAAGAGTAGAAAATAGGGAAAACCTGAGAATCAAATGCTTAAGGTCTGATAGAGGTGGATAATTTACATCTAGTAAGTTCAATGAATTCTATGAAGAACATGGCATAAAGAGACATTATTTTTCTCATAGAACCCCTCAGCAAAATGGAGTTGTTGAAAGAAAGAACCGTATTGTTCAAGAAGCTTCAAGAACTATGATGAAAGAAGAAAATGTTCCTGATGTGTATTGGAGAGAAGCAATCCACACTACTATCTACATTCTTAACAGAGTTCATATCATAGGTAAAAACACTAAGACTCCTACTGTTAAATACTTTAAGGTATTTCAAAGTACATGTTACATTAAAAGATATGATGCAAATATTGGAAATTTTGATACTAGATGTGATGAAGAAATTTTTCTTGGATATTCAAATAATAGTAAGGCATACATATGCTTTAATAAGAGACTGAGAAAAATCATTGAAAGTGCTAATGTAAAGGTCGATGAAGCTATGTATAGACCAGTGGAAATAATTGAAGTTGAACTTGATGATCCCATCTGTGCGAAATTACAAGAAGAAGAAAATGAAGAGAAAGAAAAAAGTGATGAAGAAGAAATTCTAGAACCTGCACCTAAGAATCCTAAATGTGTATAGAGAAATCATTTGAAGGAACAAATAATTGGAGACATAAGTGAAGGAGTGGAGACAAGAAGCAAAGTGGTTGAGGTAAACTTGTGTTTACTTTCTAAGATAGAACTTAAGAATATGAGTGAAGCATGTAATGATGATAGTTGGGTTAGAGCAATGAAAGAAGAAATACAACATAAAGAGAAGAATAATACATGGGAACTAGTCCCTAGACCTACAAACAAAAATGTAATTGCTTAAAAATGGGTATTCAGAAATAAGCTTAATGAAGTTGGTGAAGTGGTATGGAACAAAGCGAGAATTGTATGCAAATAATATTCATGAGTTGGAGGAATAGGTTTTGAAGAAATTTTTTCACTTGTAGCAAGAATGGAGGCCACTCGGATGTTCTTGGCATTTTCAGCTCATAAAGACTTCAAATTATATTACATGGATGTCAAGTTTGCATTTTTGAATGGAGAACTGGAAGAAGAAGTATATATGGAGAAACTAGAAGGTTTTCTACCGTCAAACAAACTAGACATGTTTTGTAAATTAAAGAAGGCATTATATTGATTGAAACAAGTTCTTAGAGCTTTGTATGCTAGATTGAATAGATACTTGACAAAGCAAGGATTCAATAAAGGGTATGAAAACAACAATCATTACTTCAAGGTTGAGAAAAATAAAATGTTGATAATTGTGGTATATGTTGATGACATCATCTTTGGTGGAAATGAAGGTATGTGTAAGAAATTTGCTGAATAGATGCAAAAATAATTTGAAATTTCAATGATTGGTGAATTTAATTACTTCCTTGGACTTCAAGTAAATGAAAATAAAAAAGGGATATTCATTTCACAATCTAAGTATGTTAAGGAATTGTTAAAGAAGTTTGGAATGGATGACTCCAAACCAGTCTATACCCCTATTGTAATTGGATGCAAGTTGAGTAAGGATGATGAATCTACTAAAGTTGATCAGAGCATGTACAAATCCATAATTGGTGGACTATTGTATCTTACATATACTAGACCAAACATCATGCATGCAATATGTTTAGTTGCAAGATTTCAAGAAGAAGCTAAGGAAGCACATGTTACAGCTATGAAGTGTATATTCAGATATCTTAAAAGAACACCAAATTATGGGCTATGGTATTTCAAGGATAATGATTTCACATTGATATGCCTACACAGATGGAGATTGGGCTGTTGTGTATATGAATGGAAGAGTACAAGTGGTGGTGCATTCTTCTTTGGAGGAAGATTAGTTTCATGGTTGAGTAAGAAACAAGATTTAGTTTCTTTATCCACTGCAGAAGTAGAGTATATTGTAGCAACATGATGTTGTACACAAGTATTGTGGATGAAGAAAACCTTGATGGACATAGGTGTGGTAAGTGATGGACCTATCTCTATATTATGTGACAATACAAGTGCTATAAACATTTTGAAGAATCTAGTGATGCATTCTAGAACAATGCACATATCTATCAAGCATCACTTCTTGAGGGAGAAGGTATTGCAGAATTAAGTAAGACTTGAATATGTACCTACCAAGGAACAAATTGCTAACATATTCACTAAGGCCCTACCAAAGGATACCTTTGAGTATCTTAGAGGGAAGTTAATGGGTTACTTCCCCCCCTTATTTCAATTATGTGCGCATGGAGGTGCATCAGTCCAGTAGATTCATAAAATCTTTTTATTCTTGACTAATGATTGTGGTCTACTCCTTAGGGGGAGTAGAGAAGTACATTGTTGCAAGATGTGATGTAGGTGTACTCCTAAGGGGGACTGGACAAAGATTTATATGGAAATAATTTATTTTTCCATTGATGTCAAAGGGAAAGAGAGATCATGTGAAAAATTTATGCGTGTGCATGTTGTCGCTTCTAAAATAATGTATGTTATCTTTGATGGAGATTCACATCATGTGTTGTCATCAATGACAAAGGGGGAGATTGTTGTGAGTATGGATGTGTTTGATGGTGTTGTCATTAATCCTCTCATTGATGTCAACATAGTTCAAGTTGTTGAAGATGGTATTTGTATAGTTGAGATACTATAGAAGTTCTTAGAGTACATGGAGCTATATTTATGAAGTTGTAGCTGTGTTTTTGCCAGTCTTTTGAGAAAATTTGAGAAATAATGAAGGTTGTGTTGAAGTGTGTTCTGAGTGTTCTATGGTATTATGCTCTAAATTTCTCATGTGTTGACCCTATGCCTATGCAGATCTATAAGTGTGTTCATAAGCTTCAATGGATAATATATCCCAAGTGTTAGCTTTTGGATCGATGGAGAGTAAAAGATATGTTCATGAGTGTGTGAACTGGTTTGGCAAAATGATTTTTTTATGGATTGGGAGAAATGTTTTTGGCTCTATGGTCTTCTGATATTTGGTTTCAGATCATGCAGATCTGGGAGATGATTCTTTCTGATGGTTTTTGTGTTCTAACAAACTTGCTTATGTTTTGGCACTTCAGAAGACTTGCTCCAAAGATCCTATGTATTGTTGGTTGGTCTAGTTGAACTTGTTTGGTCTCAAAAATGCAGGCTTGGACCACGAGAGGTTGCCAAGCTCTCACAACACTTTTGGCCAACGTACAAGGCCAATCAATGCAATTGAACCTTCTTCTCTTTTGGTTATGCTAGACCAAGGTGGTTGTACCTAATGAATGATGCAGATTTAAATGTGTTTCCTAGTTGCTCAAACTATCCACAATGGCAATGGGTAGTGGACAGATAAAATTACTACACCTACTCCTACTCCTACTGCACAAATGAAAGGTTTTGAATAAATTTTTTGATATGAATTTGTATCTCTAGGCTGTGGCAGATCAGTGCCTTCTATCCACATGGGAAATGGAGTCAAATATCAAAAATTATGTGTGTTTCCTTATCTAGATTAATTCAAGTTGCTAGGCACTTTGAAAAATGAAACTATATGACTGGCACAAAATTTCATTAATTTATGACTAGCATAAACTGTGCTGGAATGTTTTTCTATCTCGTTCTACTTTAACCATCCAAAAGAAATCTTAAAATCACTATGACTTACTTGAAGGATTTTAATTATGACTTGTACACACCAGCAAATAAAAATCACACAAAATGGAATATATTTTGACAAATCAGAAATATAATTGATATACGGATTTGAATGATAAAAGACCTGAAGTTGGAGACAACCAAATAAAAATTGTAAATTATTTAATCACAACAACTAAACAAAAAAAATGTTTTCACTAATTTAAAATAAATCATCCATTGCTCTATTTCAAAAAAGGCCTATCATTATTTTACATTCCGAGTCCTTTCTCAGGAAAAATCTAACTCCTACTGTCTAACTAATACCCCCTTCAACTGAATTTTCAAATAATTTATACATTACATTCCAAGAGTTACAACATTTCGCATTCCTATTACAACCGTTTGAATTTTATGACAGAGATAAAAATATTTAATTAAGTTTCCTTTCGACAAATTAAATATTTCTGCATAGTTCACTTCTGATTTTTCTCTAATATCTTGACCCGCCTTCAATATTTTGCCATGCCCCTTGTTATATTTACTGCTATACCATGGTCAAATTGTTGATTGGTCATAGTATTGTGGTGGCTAGCCTTCACCATCATCTCTCACTATCAACTGCCTTACTGTAGTCTTCCTCCTGACTCCCTGTGGTTGGATGGTGATCGACTGCTGCTATCTTCATTGTTTACCGCTGCCTTCCCATGGTACCATGGTATCCAAATTTAATTGCCTTCTCTCCTCCTACCACTCTACCGCAGTCTTCTTCCTAACCATTAGTGGTACCGTGGTGTGACCGTTAACCATCCTCTCATCGCTTCCTACCGCAGTCATCGCGGTCTGTGGTTTAACCACATGCAGTTTTTGTGGTATGTCTTCTGACTGCTCACACACTGGTGACTTACCACCCACTGCAACCCCACGGTCTATGTTTAGACCATGTGTGGTGGAGTGGTAAGCACTTTACGCCTACTTGCTAACCGCTACCGCCATATCATGAGCCCATTGTGGGAGGACGCAGTAAGCCGGTAAAGGCTTATGAAATGCATATTAATGGAGTGGTTAGGTTCAAAATGAATAATGAAGTGGATGGGGATTAAACTGAGCCATTTTTAATGAAAAGATAGGCAAATGATGGATTAAAATGGAGAAAAACCTTAAGGTTTTAACAGAGAATAGTGGAAAATCACTTAGGCCTTTTATGGAATTTTTGGGTTGTAATAGGACTACTGAAGAGTTCTCTATGAATGAAGTCTAGTATATTTTCTACGCATGTATCTAAGGCATTCTCAGAGACGAAAATATGTCTGGTGAATCACATTGAATGATCCACGTGTGATCATCTTGTTGGAGATGTGTGTACTTCAAAGATCATTGGTGTTTTCATTAGGTTTGGCTGACCTAGTGTCTACACATTACATTAAGTCGTTGCATCAATTTGAGGAAGCATGTGATTGATCCAAGATGTTGTATGGGTCCAAAATTAAATATGTAATTGGTCCTCTCTCATTCTTATCCATCATGGGAATGTTGAGCAATCGACCTAGTTTGAATTTGAAAATGGAATTTTATAGCTGACCTTGGAAAATGTTTATAGGGTTGAAGATGGTATAAAATAAAATCAAGTTGTAGAATTTTTTTTATCCATCCATCATTGGATTTGAACAATAGAATTCTGCAAAAAAGTACGAAAAGCAAAGTGTGTAAGAGAAAATTGAGGAAATAGTATTTTATTGTGTTAGATTCCTAAAAGTAGTGAGCTGATGGCATATACAATCTTCTGATCAAGTTGTGAAGTGTGTGGAACCCTTGTGGTGGATCTTTATTTATCTCTTTTTCATTTTTTGTAGTCAGTGAGCCTCTTTCTGGATAGTGAGTCCTTCTTAAGGTAGTGAACCCTTAATTTGGGTAGTGAGCCCTCTGGTAGTGATCCTTTGTATCTAGTATTGCATTACTACTATATTGTGAGTTAATACTCACCTTTTTTTTCCCTCATTGGGTTTTCCACGTAAATTTGGTGTCTCTAATGTTTGCTTTCTATTATTTTCATTTCATGTTAACACTTAATAACAAATTGAAGATAAAGTGAAATTGATTAAGTTTAGAATTAAAGTAATTTGGTACAACTAATTCATCCTCCCTCTCGGTTGTCTTGTACATTTAAACAAGATCCACCTGGTTCCCTTGCATTTATCAAGATGGGTGCAGCCTTAGATTCTCTCAAGATGCCAAAGTCTCTTCTGAAGAAGAAAAGAGAAGAAGTACCCATTGTTAAACAAAATTGGGGTTCTTCATTTTGAGCATGATGAACTAGATTTTACTCATCAAAATTTTATGGAGACATTAGGAAATGGAATTTGGGTTGAATTCATATGTAAAATCCCTAGTGCTAATTTTGTAGTTTTTCCTATGCTCTTTAAGGGAATGGAATTATTCCATTGACTAGAAGAAGGTGGTATTTGACTTGAGTTACCATATGATAAAATCACAACACTATTTAATCTTGCTAGGTTGTTTGAACAGCTACATGATATTGAAAAAGAAAATCTTTTACATAGGATAATATTGTTCAAATTTCTTGATTATGTGGATGCATATCTACATCTTGTAGCCATGGCTCAAGCTCATAATGAGATCCAAATAAGCCTAGAATTGATTATGGTTTCACTTGAGGTGGATAAAAAATTATCAAATGCTTTATATATGCTTGGAAAAAAGAAACTAAAAATAGATGATTGGCTCAAAGAAAAGAAACAATAAAATTTTCACAAAGTGAATCAAATACAAAGAATTCTTATGTTGATATTTCACTTCGAAATTGTAATTATTTTACAACTTTTTGTAATGAGAGGAGGGATCCAAAGGTGGAGGCACAACATATTGAGAAGGATATAAAACTACATTGTAAAGTGTTGGCACAAAGATGAGGAAATGTTTATGCTACAAATGAGGCAACCATTGTGCTAGCTGAAAGGGGTCAATTTGATATTGCAAATGAAATTTTTACATAGGTACAAGAAGTTGTAGCAAGAAACATCTATGTTCAGATGTTTGATGTGTGGGTAAATCTAGCACATGTTTACTTTGCAAAAGGATAGTTTGTTCTTGTAGTGAAAATGTATCAAAATTGTTTGAGGAAATTCTAATTTGGCACTAACACCCAAATTTTATTATATTTAGCTTGAGCACATTATGAAGTGGAACATTGGCAAGATTGTAAAAGAGAATTATTAAGAGTATTAGATTGTAATGAGAATTACAAATTTGTGTTTAATGTAATGAGGGTTTCAAATTAGCCTTGACCACCTTTTCAGAAGTCTCCAGGTCCTCTCCAAATCCTTATCACCCATGAAGTAGCTGATATAACTAATCAAAATTCCTCATGCCAAGCTAATGAATCAAGCGAGGTCTGCAATGAACAAATGAAGCGAGATCAAGCGAGATGAATGAATCTGCAATGAACATGAACAATCATACCAATATAGCACGCATGAATACATCACACTACTAATTGGCCGAATTTTTTTATTTAGAAAAACTACTTTGGATTTAAAGACTAACTATTTAGTCATTTTTATTTCTATGACTAAACAATTTTTTATTCAACGACCAAATTAGTCATTTATTTACTCATTTATAGCTGAGTTGCAAAAAATGAGTAGAATTTTGTTATTTTTAGTTGTTGTGACTAAATTTTTTAGTCACCTAGTCATTTATTTTCCAAATTCTACTAGTGTTGAAGAATATTAGGGTATTATATGATGAAATAATTTATATCTTATGTGATAATACAAGTGCCATCAAATTTTCAAATAATCTTATAATGCATTCAAGGAAAAAACATATCTCAATCCGGTAACACTTTTTGAGAGAGAAAGTTGTAGAGAATGAAGTGAATCTTGAATATGTGCCTACAAAGGATCAGGTTGTTGATATATCTACTAAGGCTCTTTCTAAGGATAATTTTGAGTATCTCTGAGAGAATTTGGGGGTCATTGCCCCTCCTTTGAACTATATGCATAAGGAGATGCATCAATCTAATGGATTTCAAGACTCATTCTTTGGTTCAGACTGATGTTGGTGGATACCTTTTAGGGGGAGTAGGTAGTGGCATTTTTGGTTATTTTCGTCAGGGGGAGTGAGTGTTTTCATTATGCAATGGCTATTGATTAGTGTAATATGGTATGTGTCTTAAGGGGGAGTATACTAAACAGTGAAGAAAATTCAGTTGTAGAGCAGTTGTGAGAAGGTCGATTGATGTCAAATTAAGGAGAAACATAAGTAATGTAAATATTTTGTCCTTTTCCATTGATTTCAAAGGGGGAGAGAATAATGTGAAAAAGAAAGGGGGAGAATGAAGCATGTGAAAAAATTTTTGAAAGGGGGAGTGTAATGAGAAAAGATAAAAGGAAATACATATGGAGTAGAGTTGTTGTGTTTGTTGTTGATTGTGTTTCACATCATGTGTTGCCATCAATGATAAAGAGGGAGATTATTGCAAGTTTGATCAGTTTATGTTGTCATTGATGTCAACAATATTGTGTTGTCATTGGTGTCAATTGTATGAGAATAAGATTTTTGCAATCTAGTATGTGTAGTTATTGGTGGTGTCTATGTTGTTGCATTTATGACTCTTTGATTAGTTTAATTATGTTGTCATTATCAAGCTAATGGTGTCAACCTCTAGTTTTTCTTTGATAATATTTTATCTATGGATAAATGGTTGGGGAAGTGATTAAGATTATGAGAATATGTCTCTGGTACTTGGTTTCCAAGTTTTTTTGAGAAAATTTGATAAAAAGAGGAAGCAGTAAGTTGTAGTGTTGTTTTGGGTTGCAATGTTGTGTTTTTGTGTTGCTCTCCATTTATTCTAGGTTGAAGATCTACCTATGTGTTTTATATATATGTTCATTAGAGGTGTTTCGAGGTGTTATATCCAAAATTTTATGTGTTGGATTGTTGTGTAGAGAAAGTTGTGTTTACCGGTGTGTGAACTATGTATTGCATAGGTGTCTAGGTAAAAATGTTTTGCTCCACATTTCTCCAAAATTTGGTTTTAGGTCTTGCAAATTTGAAGGCATGTTGATAGTGTTGGTATCTATTTTTAGTTAAATTTTTTCAAGGTTTGGTGCTTTGAAAGTTAGTTTCTTGAGTTTAACCTATGGTAGAGTTATTTGACTATACTGGGTGTGTGCATTCTTCAAGTAAAGTTTGTTGTGAAGGATCTTGTTGGATTTCAAGGTGTTTGTGTAATATTCTAGATTGTGTCCAGGTGACACTTGTTGTAATTTTCAAGTTATTGTTGGATCAAAGAAAGCATGCACTTAAAATTTTAATGGTGTTTACACTAAATGTGAAGGTTCTTTGATGTTTATGGAAGTGTAGTGTGCCGTGCATTAGTGGATTTAGGTCCTATCTAAGGTGTGTTGAGGTCTTCCCTCATTCCTTTCCACCATGAGAATGTTTTGGTACTGACCCTATTTAAATTTTCATGGTTGAGGTGCAAAGTTGACCTTGGAGAATGGTTTCAAGGTTGAAGATGATATAAATATATGTTGAGTTGTTGAGGGATGCAAAGACATATAAGTATGATGAAAATGATGTGAATTACAAAGTGTTAGGAAGCATAAAGTGTCTATAATTCTTTAGTCAAGTTGCAAAGGTTTTGGTAATATTATGGTGGATTTCTCTATGCATTGAGATGGATTTCTCTATGTAATACACTTCTCTATCTTCTTGTCTATTCTAGTAGTGAGCCTTTCTTTCTCCTAAGTAGTGACCCCTCTAATAGTGAGCCCTTTATAATTGGTGTTTATATTAATTTATATTGTGAGTTAATCCTCACAGTGGTTTTTACCATCTTGGTTTTTCCACATAAATCTGGTGTCTCTTCATGTATGTTGTCAATTTTATTCAATTTTTGTTATTTAATTTTCATGCTAAATCATTATAATAGATTAAGGATTAATTGAATGAATTTGAATCTGAATGTTTTTTAGTGTTTTTGAATTTTTAGAGTACAATTTATTCACCCCCCTTTTAGTTGTCTTGTGCATTCAACAATAATGACCTGCAAAATTAAAAAAACTTGATAGAAATACAAAATTTGAGGATTTTTCTTTGTGGGTTTGTATTTTAGGTTCATTTTGGAGCATGGTTATACAAATATAAGCTCACTATTGAATTTAGAATGTCCAAAAAACTCATATCTAGCTTTTATTTCACTCAATTTGGCCAATGTATGATATAGTTGCAAACTAGGGTTTGACGCTTAGATCAAGTGAAAAAAAAATATTGCAGCACTTATATCCCAAATGGATGTTTCCATTACATTTAGATGGTCCAAAAACCCCTATTTTCATATAAAATTTGTCTATTTTTGGAAAAATTTTATTTTGCTAGGAGGGTCATCACTATAGGCAAAATTCAGCATTTAAAAAAAAAAATCATAACTTTTGATCTAGAAATCAGACTTTGCTAAACAAGATATCATTGGAAAGTTGGTTCTTAGAAATTTTCAATGTTTTAGGTTAGTTATTACAATTTTATATTTAATCTATGTTTTTATAGCTTGAATTCAGATCTTATTTTTTGGCCTCCAAGCTCATAACTTTTTTCTCTAGACTTTTCTTTTCTCGTTTCTTGCGGCATCAGGAAGGTATTGAGGAGCACTTTAGTTTTATATATGCACTTTTTATAAATTTGTTTCCAGTGTTTCAAGATTTCAGTTTAAATTTGATTGGATACTTTTGGATACATTATTATAAATTTGTAAAAAAAAGTGTCAATTTATTTGTGACAAAGGGGTTAATTGCTTGTATTGTGAAGGGAATTTGATGTTCCTCTACTGTAATATCTGATTTTACCATGAATTTCCCAATAATTGTACTTCTAACCCCATATAACTATCATGAATGGAAATCACAAATGGGGATGTTATTGTTAAAATTGAAGTTGCAAAGAATCACATTTGGCAAAGATCTAGAACCCACAAGAGCTACAGAAAGAATAAAATGGTTTGATAGAAGGCATGAAGCACTTGGTGATCTTATTTTGTCCATTTATCTAGATCTTAGATATCATGTTGCATCTTGCACACATCCTAATAAAGTTTGGACTATCTTAGAGGGTCTCTTTGGTAAGCCAAATAAAATGAGGAAATTTAAGTTGGAGAATGAACTAATGGGTCTTAATCCATCACATTTTGACAATATCCAAGACTTCTTCTCTAAGCTCAATTATTTTATATTGGAGTTATCTAATTGTGGGGTCACTAAAGAAGATGAATAGTTGATTCTTTCTATTCTTGCTAAGCTTGGTCCTAATTATTCAATATTTCTTGTTATGTTCCATGCTACAATGGATGCCCTTGGAAATGAATGGAAAATACCTTCTCTTGATGAATTTTCATCTCAAATCACAAGGGAACAAGAAAATTTGGTATAGATGAGCACATTGAAGTCTTCTTAAACTCATGCTATTCTTTTAAAGGATTCAAAGGATTCAAGTGGCAAGGGCAAGAAGAAAAATAAGGACACCAATTATAATGAGCAAGGTAATTATCTCCTTCACATAACACTCCTGATTCCACTCCTTATAAAGAGGAATCATCTAGAAAGAAGAATTTAAATTGTGCATATTATAAAATGTTAGGACATGATGAACATAGATGTTATAATAAGAATATTGATGAACTCACATACCTTCTTCAAAATAATAACATACAACTTCCCTCATCAATGAATTCTTCTTCTTCAACATCTGAATTGGTATCACCATCATCATCATAGTTAGAGAATACAAGATATACAATTGGTTTGAAAAAAATGAAAGGACAAGATCTCTTGGCTTCTACAAGTCTCGAATCTAATAGATGACATCTTGATTCAAGGGCATCTCATCATATAGCATCATCTATGGGAATTTTATATTATTTTGAGATTTGTAATTCACCTCATATCTTGATGGGTAACAATACATATATGAAGGTAAGTGGAAAGGGTTCTATTGACATGGGAGAGGGAAATTTTAATGATGTACTTTATGTTCCTTCTTTATCCACTAATCTCCTTTCTATTTATCAAACTACCTATGGTGGTCAAGGTAAAATAATTGAGTTCACTCTTGATAAAGTGTACATAAGGGGCTTGGAGACTAGGAATATTGTTTCTATTGGGATGGTTGATCATTCATATTCTTTTTATTCCTTTTCACATTTTTCTTTAGAAGAAGATAATGTTCCTTTGACTACATATCACACTCCTTCATCGAGTGTGAATCATGTTTGTGAAGAGGAGTTTGGTCATCTAAACCTTAGTATTCTAGAGACCAATGTTGAGCTTCCTACTCCCCCGCCTCCTACTTCTTCAACCATCAGTTCTTCTATTTAGTGGGATGATCATATTTTTTCAAATCTTTCTTTGTGGGATAAATATTTTACAAGTATTTCTAACTTTTTTGTGGAGTCTCATACTGCAGATTTGGAGTACACACTTGAGGGGGTTTCTCTCCCCTTTGGTGAAAGTTTCAGAACAATTGTTATCCCATATTCTTTTTCTTTGGATGTTGGAATTTGTGAGTCTCCTCATTCTCTCTATTTCTCATGTTTCTTGGTTAATTTTGACCATGATTATGTTGTGGCTTATTCAAGCTTGGAGAATCCTAAATAGTTTTCAGAGGCATACATTTTGAGACTTCATCCTTCCTCCTTTTAGTTTGACATGTAGTGGCTTCTTCATAAACCTATGGATTTGTTTCTGCCTAAGGGGAGGTGTGTTGCTTGCATATAGTGGATCATCTTTTGTTTTCAAGAATGCTTCATCGACATTGGAGTTTCTTTATTGTGGGGGTGATATCGTGTCTCTCTTTTTCCATTTTATTGTGAGGGGATATATTTTCTCTCTTTTCCCCTCTTATTGGGGGGGGATCATTGATTGTATATACATTATTAATGTATTCCTTGGGGGTATCATTGAGTCCTCCATACATTATATTGATTTTTTTTTTCTTTCTTTTGGAGAGGAGGATTTTCCCATTGGGTTTTCTCCTTTTCTCCATTTGTGAGAGATTTAATTTACATTTGTATTGTAAACGGGTACCTAACATGGCCTAATAGCCAAGACCCATCTTCATATTCATCTTTGCATAGTGTTCATTAAAAATTTCTCCCTAAGTTGCACTTAAAGGTGGGTGTTGGTGTGAATAAATTCCTTGTACCTAGTTAATTCACTCACTAGATAATTAGAGGACATATTCACATGTCAAGTTTACTTAAGATATAAGATTATTTCTAGAAGTCTTAGTTGGATTTTCTAGAACTTATCTTATCTATCTTTTATGCATGATTCTTAGGTAGTTAGGTTGTTATTTGTCACATTTATAGGGTTAAGACACTTCTCATTATCTTGTCTAATCATATCTATCACCTTGCCTTTATAAGAAAGGAATCATATGTACATTTATATATTCCACCATTATTCAATATATTCAATCTTGTAATATTGCAGCCATTATTTCAAATTTATGCTCTTGCTTTTCTCCTTTGTAGAAGGTTATTTTTGGTTTTATAGGTGATCCTAAAGGTTGGATTCCTTGAGTGACTCTAACACCTTCAATGTTTGCTTCATCCACAACACCTTTGTACAACAAGATTTTGCTACAATATATTCTACCTCTATATTATTTATTGAAACTAAATCCCCCTTCTTACTCAACCAAGAAACTAATATGCTTCCAAGAAATAATGCACTTCCACTTGTACTTCTTTTTTTATTTGTACAACCTACCCAATCTTCATCTATATAAATACTCAAAGATAAATCGGTATCCCTAGGATACCATAGACCAAAGTATAGAGTTCCTTTCAAATATCTAAATATCCTTTTTACTACTACCACATGTGAGTCTCTACGATGTTCTTAAACTTTTCCCACAAGACACACTTCATGCATGATATCCGGTCTAGTAGCAATTAGATATATCAATCCACTAATCATTGATATGTACTTGCTCTGATATATCTTAGGATATTCATCATTTCTACTCAACTTTCAACCAATAACCATGGGAGTACATAGTGGTTTAGATTCCTCTATTCCATACTTCTTTAACATTTTCTTGACATACTTTGATTGTGAGATGAATATACCTTTATTAGATTGACTGATTTGTAGCCCAAGGAAGAAATTCATGTCCCCAAATATTGCATTTCAAACTCATTTTACATCTCCTCTACAAAAATTTTATACATTTCCTCATTTCCTCCAAAGTTTATGTCATCCACATACACTACCACAATTAGAATTTGATCTCTCTCAAACTTGAAGCAAAGATTGTTTTATGTCTATCCTTTTTGAATCCTTTATGTAATAAGTACTCATCCAATCTTGCATATCAAGCTCTAAGAGCCTGTTTGAGCCCATATAAAGCTTTCTTCAACCTATAGACCATATCACAATCTTCTGATAACTAAAAACCTTTCAGTTGTTCAATGTAAATATCTTCTTCTAACTCACCATTCAAAAATACAAACTTGACATCCATCTGATACACCTTGAATTCTTTATGAGCTAAAAAAGCCAAAAACATTATAATGGCTTCCATTTTTTCTACTATAGAAAAATTATCTTCAAAATATATTCCTTCCACTTGTGAGTAACCCTTACACACAAGTCTAGCCTTGTTCCTGATCAATTCTCCATCATGGTGTAGGAGCACAAAACCCTTAGTTGGTTTTAGGTGGTCATGTGGTGGGATTTAGTGATTTTTCAAGTCTTTTTTCTTTAATAAGGTCTATTAAGACCATTTATATGTAATGGGAATCAATTTTGGGTCCTTGGTGTCAAAATGTAACAAGTTGCACTTTTTGTCAAAAGTTAAGAAAACGTTGTCAAAATTGCAATTAGGGGAATATTTAAAGTCATTTGATGGTTGGGAAGTTAGAAAGATACTTTTGGTCAATTGAATGGTTGGAAAAGGCCTTAAAAAGGCCCATGTACATGTTGTGGAGAATGGTTAATGAAAGTTTTGAAGATTTGGGCAGTTTCTTTGTTGTTTTCCATGTTTTCCTATTTTTGTAGACTTTGAAGCCTTAGGTAGTCTGTACAGAAGATCATTTGGTCATGAAATGAATTTTCATTGATAGTATAATGTATTAACATAATTTTTCAATTTATTGAAGGTTTTCTCATTCTTTTTTCAGTGAGTTCTAATTGTTTTTCTCAAAACTGTCTGTATAAGCATATTCTAAGGCTTTGAAAGTCATAAAAATGGAATTTTGACTCGTTCCTCTTTGTGTAGCCTCTATAACTTGAGGAATGGGTCTGAAAAAATAGTAATAAGGTGTGAGAATGATGACTTAGATTAGGGGAGGTCTGTAAATTTTGTTGGGTGTGAATCCCTAGTTGACATATTGTGTTTCCTTAAGGAAAAGTGAGGTTTTAGTGAGTCAAATTGAAAATTTATCTTGGGTAGCATGATTTTATGTTTATTTAAGCATGAGTAGATGATTTTAGACTTTTCTGAGAAATTGATAAGTTTTGGGGTGGTTGGGAAGTATGCTTTTCAATAAACCCCTAGTTTTAGGCTAAAAAGGAGGGTTTTGGAGGTAAGCGCCTTGGAGGTTGAGTTTCTAAGAAGTAATAGTGAATTCTTGGGTACTTACATGTGAGTAATTTCTTCCCAAGGGTTTTAGAAAGTTTTTAGATGTTTAAATATAATTCTATTTGTAAAAGAGGGCTAATTGGAGGCCTAAGACAATGAAATTTTGGGTTTTGAGGGTATTAGTTTGAAGTAACCATGGTCAAGTTTTTGATATGTTAACATATGTCCAAATGGGTCCTTTAAAAGGTTTAGGTCTTGGTATAGAAGAATTGTATCAAGGATTTTTACCCGATTGAAGGGGTTAGAAGTGCTATAAGGGATTGAAGAGCACTGATTGAGAAAGAGAGAGATTGTGAACTTGGAGATCTAATAGTTGATTTGTTGTTGAAATTGTGATAGGTTGTGTTGTAGGACCTCCCCCTACTTCATCAAACTAGTTTCAGAGCATAGGGAAAATATTCCTTGTGGTGGTGTTTTGCATGTTTGCAAATAGAAGGTGAAGAGTCAAGGTTGAAGGATGCCTCCAAAAGGTGTTGGTGCTTCTAGAGAGTTGTAAGACCTGAAAGAGAAGCATGCTAAGCTTTTGGAATCACATAATGCTATATTGGAAAGGCTTACAGCCTTGGAGACAAATAAAAGAAGAGATGAGAATGAAGAAAGTGAAATAGAGGAAGATGATGAAGAATATGAAGATGTTGATGAGGAATTAGACCCTAAAGATTTCAAAGGATGGAAAATTTTCTTAAGGCAGTGAAAGGTGATTCAATGAACATAAAATTTGATCTTCCTATGTATGGTGGAAATCTAAATGAAGATGAATTGCTTGACTGGATTGCTTCTATGGATAACCATTTAGAAAGTGAAGATATTTCGAAGGAACAAAAGGTGAAGGTGGAAAAGACAAGACTCAACTTATATGCTCTCCTATGGTGGGACTATGAGCATGCAAAGAGAAGGAAACAAGGTAAATCAAGAATCACTTCTTGGGAAAAGATGGTGCAAAAGTTAAAATGTAAATTTCCTCCAAAATAATATGAAGTTCAATTGTATAAGAAGTTGCAAGGATTAAAGAAAAGAGAACTAGATGTTAAAGCCTACACTGATGAATTCTATAGATTGAGTATAAGGACAAGACGGGATGAGGATGAGGCTGAAAAGGTATCTAGATATCTAGGTGGTTTAAGATTTAATATACAAGATGAAATTTTTGTGGCTAACCCCAAATCTGTTGAAGAGTGTTTTCAATTAGCAATCAGGGTGGAAGAGAAACTTAAAAGGAGACAAGAGAAAGAAGCTAGAGGAAGAGCAGTAATCTCTACACCAAAGTAGCCAAGTGAAGAAAAGGAAGGAGAAAATAAGGGTAAGGAACAAGGTATTGATGTTAGAGGTGGTTTTAGAGGTAGAGGAAGGTTTAGTGGTGGAAGAGGTTCTAATGATTTTGCAGGGCGATGTTACACATGCAATGAATTTGGTCATCCATCTTGGAAATGTCCTGAAAGAGTTGGTAGTTTATCAAGTGGTGAAAGGAGAATTGATAGGAGAGCACAATTGGTTCAAGAGGAAGAGTGTGAAAGAAATCATTCTACAAGTAAGAGGGTTGATCCTTAAATAAGGGAAATGTTGATGGTGAGGAAGACAGTATTGACGTAAGCAAAAGAAGTGAAGCCATTGTAAAGGAAGAGCCTTTTCAAGACTTTATGTAAGTGTACGAACAAGGTATGCAAAATTGTGATTGATTTTGGTTCAACTGAGAACATGGTGTCTAGTGAGATGGTGAACAAGTTAAACTTGAAAAGATTTCCTGATGAATTGCTTTAAAAAGTGTCATGGTTAAGTGATGGTTAGTCTTTGTCGGTTAATGAGAAGGCAATAGTTTATTTGCAAGTTGGTGGTTACAAATACAATGTGGTTCATGATATTCTTCCAATGGATTGTTGTCACCTACTTCTAGGTAGACCTTGGCATTATGATAGGAGAGCTTTGTATGATGTAAGGGAGAATACCTACACCATAATGAAAGATGGTTGTTCTTTTGTTTTGAATCCTCTTGTGGAATATGTGAAAGGTAAAGCTAAGGTGATAATGTGTGGGAGAAGATAACTTGTCCATGTTGTGAATGAAACCAAAAATTCTGATATTGTAATATGTCCTAAGATTGTAAATGTAGGGAATGTAGGTATGAAGTTTGACATAGGGGTAAAGGAGGAATGTGTAGTGAAATTCCATGAAAATTTAGTGGTGGGGACCATTGTGTGTCCTTTGTTAGACAATAAAGTTGAAGGTATAGGTGCAGTGGTTGATGGTACAGTGGTACAAGGGACTGACATAACAAAAGGTCTTATGATAGTCCTAAAGGGACATGATAAACAAGATATTAGGAGCATGTGGCAATTTCCCAAGAACAAGGTAGGAATACGAAGCTATAAAGGTATTTTTTGTAGTATTTTGTGTCTAGGTCTGAGGGAAAAGGAGACACTAGTTGCAATTGTAAATAGAGATATGGAGCAGGAATCAGGTCCAAGAACAGGGATCAAGACAAGACAACATGAAGGCGGGTTAAGGAAAGTGGAAGGTGAGTTAAGCATGGGAAAAAGATCAAGTATGCATCACCATGGAGAAGAACCTAAGTTTATAAAACCTACAAGGGACACACAAATGTTGGCTTGAAGGACATAGCAGGTTCAACTTATAATTCATGGGACATGAATCCATTTGTTTCCCAGATGTATGGTGCAAGAGCACCAAACCCTTAGTTGGTTTTAGGTGGCCATGTTGTAGAATTTAGTGATTTTTTGAGTCTTTTGTCTTTAATAAGGTCTATGAAGATGATTTATATGTAATGGGAATAAATTTTGGGTCCTTAGTGTCAAAATGTAACAAGTTGCACTTTTTTTCAAAAGTTGTTAAGCAAAAGTTGTCAAAATTGCAATTACGGGAATATTAAGAGTCATTTGATGGTTGGGAAGTTAGAAAGATAGTTTTGGTCAATTGAATGGTTCGAAAAGGCCTTAAAAAGGAATGTGTACACATTGTGGGGAATGGTTAATGAAAATTTTGAAGATTTGTGAAGTTTTTTTGTTGTTTTCCACGCTTTCTTGTTTTTTTCCAGACTTTGAACCCTTAGGCAGTCCGTACAGAAGATCATTTGGTCACGAAATGAATTTTCATTGATAGTATAATGTATTAACATAATTTTTTAATTGATTGGAGGTTTTTCCATTCATTTTTGAGTGAGTTCTAATTGTTTTTTCTCAAAATTAATTGTATCAACATCTTCTAAGGCTATGAAAGTCATAAAAATGGAATTTTGACACATTCCTTTTTCTATAGCTTTTGTAACTTGAGGAATGGGTCTACATTAATAGTAATAAGGTGTGAGAATGATGAATTAGAGTAGGGGAGGTCTGGAAATGTTATTGGGTGTGAAGCCCTAGTTAAAATATTGTGTTTCCTTAAGGAAAAGAGAGGTTTTAGTGAGTCAAATTGAAAATTTGTCTGGGTCAGTGTGGTTTTATGTTGAATTAAGCATAAGCAGATGATTTTAGACTTGTCTAAGAAATTGATAAGTTCTAGGGTGTTTGGAAAGTACACTTTTCAATATAATGCAAGAAAGGTGGGTAAAAGACTCTTCAACTTGAAAATGTCTAACTCAATCATAAAATAACTCTTTACAACAACCAAACTCTAACCTTGACACACACTCTCCTTAAGGATTCTAGCACTCAAAAACAAAACTATGGAGATGTATTTAAGAGAAGGTCATAGAATAGCCTATCAAACTCCACAAAGGTTCACTATAGACTCCCAAACAACACATAAAATGATCACATAGGATTTCTTTGGCTCAACACCAAGATCCAATAACTTGCCTTACTCCAAGGCTAGTCAATTATCTCTCTTTTATAAAATGAAGTCCCTTTCAATCTCTTGAAAAAAATCTAAAAACCCTTGAAGGTCATGAATTGTGACACATAACTTTAGAATCACTCACTTATTTGAAGATTTAGACCCTCTAATACACTACACTAAGAAAACCCTCTTTTCACAAACAAACACAAGGGTTTATTCAATATCCATATGCCCAGGCTTCCCAATCCAATTCAAATTATCTAACGGTCTCCAAATACCCTACACATTCTCACAAATACATTAGATATACCATTCCATCACTATTTTGTCAAAACCCAATATAAACACCTTCATTTCACATAGGAAACACCATTACTCTGCCTTAGGGCTTGACTCCAAATCACACAACTTGCCTTATTTTCCTACCAAATAGTCTAGACACCTAACCTACCATTATACTATGACTTTCCATCGAGAAAAAACCCATAACAGTAGGTAGAAAGGATTATCTCATTAGTTACTCCTTAAACAAAGCCTTCGCTAGTTTTTACCAGTTAGTCACACAGAATAAACAAAAATCTCCCACAAACCTTGATATTAGATCCTCAGAATTGATGAAATGGATTAATAACACATGCTATTAACCTATGAAATGAATTTCAAAACATCTACAAGACTGTATGGGTTGTACAGACTGAATAAAGTTCATAAAACTAGGAAAATAACAAAGAAAACATTGTATATTTATTTAATTTGATTTCAAAACTTCATCAACCCCCTTTGTTCAAGCCCTTGGAGGTTTTTTATACATTTTCCAATCAGTTTCTAATTTCCCAACACCCTTAAGTACTTTTTGAATTCCATGACTCTTCGAATTCCCTGAAAATTTTCATTTTGATAACTTTTGTTTTTAACACCATTTACAACTTTGTTTTGAAACTTACACCTATCTATCACATTACATATTAAATGGTCATTTTGGACCTTATTTAACATAATAGACTCAAAAAATATCAAAACCCTAAAGCCTACTTGGTATCATTTTTAATGGACAAACATTGTTTAATGGTGCTCCTGCACCATACACCCCAACATGGAAATTTTCCAAGTCCCTTGGAAAGAAGCTTGCAAATTGTCCTCCATTGGTCTTCATCTACCTCTGATCTTCATGCTTGCCCTCAATAGGAGCAATTTTCAGTGATTCTTCACTTCATTTATTCTTCTTTTCAATGTATTCAATTGCACTTTGCTCCATTTGTTCATTCTACTCTATGGGGTAATCTCCATCTTTCTCTTCATCAAACTCTATCATCACGTCTTCCTTTACATCTGCATGGGATTTTACCAAATTCCATCATCTTCCTCTGTTCTTCATGCTTATTATGCTTACTTTTATTATTTTTTTCTTTTTCAGCCCTACACAAGTCTTCCCCAATGCATTTAGAGGTCTTTTTCAGACCTGCACATGCCCTACTTACTATCCTATCAACATCAGAAACCTTTATGTTCTTTTTCACTACCTTACCATTCACACATATTGTTTTCCCAACATAACCAGCCTGCATTTTCACATGTCCCATCACCAGAAAGCACACGAGTGTCCCTATCCAAATCCCTTCACTAACTTCTTTCCTTACCAAAGGCTTTTCATCCTCACACTTCTCTTTACTTGACTAAGACACATTCCCATCCATTTTCTTTCACCACACAAAGACATTCTTCTTTATCTATGTTTGCACATTGCCTTTACCCTTCCTATTTATTTTCCTAATAGTACAAACTATGATTGGGCTGCTAACTTCATGCTCTCACCTTCTTCCTTGCTCACATATTCTTTCCTTCCCATCATTATGACCTCACCTTGCTCACTTGCCTCTAAAACTAATGGAGTTAGAACAAACCTCTTCCCATCCTTTTCAATGTTATATGTGTTTTCTCTCCAATGATATACTACAGACCTGCCAAATTTCCAGGGTCTCCCAAGAAAAAAATGGAAACAACTCATAGGTAGAATGTCACACACAAATTTGTCTTTATAGGGACCAATTTTTAACTCAACAATTGCTTGTTCATTTACCAACATGGTTTTTCTTCACTAACCCAAGACACTTTCTATGGTTTTTTTCTAGGTATCCTTTCCAGATGTAATTTTTCAACCATATCATTAGAGACCATATTGTTAGTACATCCAAAATGCATAATTACTTTACATACCTTATATTTACATCTACAAGGTCCTAAATAAGGCTCTTCTCTGAACTTGTTCTTTCGCCATGGGTGTCTTCAAGCTTTGTCTTCTCATCATCAACATCTCTCCAACTTCAGGAGTGGCACAAAGAGTATTGGAACTTGATCTTTCAGCTTCATCTTCATAAGAAATTTAGGCTCTCCTTTTAGATTTCCTTTCTCCTCCACTTGATGTGGTTCAACTCTTCTCAAAGCACTTGAAGGAAATGTGACCATACTCACCACATTTATAACACCTACCTAAAAACTCCTTGAAATCTCTCCTTTTCCTAAAGTTTGTTCTTCCACCTCTCCATCCACCTCTTGATTCAAAAGATTTTTCTTTACTCCTATCAACATATTTAAGATCTTATTTATACTATCTTGGTGTTGAAAATGTACCTCTTCTCCTAGAAGTACTACCTCTTCCTCTTATTGTCTTCTCTTGTATCCTCTTGAGTTTTTCTTTTGCCCTTATTACCATTTGAAAACATTTCTCAACTATTTTTGGTGCCAACAAACTAATTTCATCTTGAATATTGTACCTTAATCCATTAAGCTATCTAGCTTCTCTTTCTTCCGCATCCTCCTCATGCTTAGTTCTTATACTCAACCTATATAATTATTCAATATATGTTTGCACATCTTATTCTTTTTGCCTAAGATTTTGTAATCTTTTTAAGTAACAGAACATTATAATCAAAAGGAAGGAACTTACCTTTCAGTTTTTCCTTCATTCTCTCCCATGAATTAATCTTCTTCTTTCCCTTTCTCTCACTTTCATCTTGGAAAAATTTACACCACAAAAAAGCATGTCCTTTCAATTCAGTTTTGGCCTTCTTAAATTTGTGTTCTTCATCAATCTCCTTACTATCAAAATAGTTCTCCAAAGCTCCTATCCAATCTAAGAGCTCTTCTCTATCTAGTTTTCCCCCATACATAGGCACATCCATTTTGTTATGTCCATATTTCTTCACAGTCTTTAAAAGCTTCATCATCCTCACACCATCTAGATCCATCTCTTCTTCTTCAGTATCACTCTCATACATATCTATTCCAGCCTTTGATTTCAATGCATCCATCTCTCTTCTCAAGGCTTCTATTTTTCAAGCATTCTCATCCATATTTATTGCAACTAAGCTTCCTTTAGAAGGCATCTTGATAGTAGTGCCTCTTCACCTTCCAACCTCCAAAAACCAGCCAAATCACCAAGAAGGAATCTAATAGCTGGGCTCTAATACCACCTGATGCAAGCAAGGTGGGTAAAAGACTCTTCAACTTGAAAATGTCCAACTCAATCAAAAAACAACTCTTTACAACAACAAACTTTCAACTTGGCACACACACTCTCCTTGAGGCTTGTAGAGCTCAACAACCAAACTATGGAGATATCTTTAAGAGAACATCATACAATGACCTATCAAACTCCACAAAGGTTCACTAAAAACTCCTAAACAACACATCAAAAGATCCCATAGGGTTTCTTTGGCTCAACACCATGAACCAATAACCTGCCCTGCTCCAAGGCTAGTCAATTAGCCCTCTTTTACAAAGGAGTTCCCTTTAAATCACTTGAAAAACATCTACAAACCCTTGAAGGTCATGAATTATGACACATAACTTCAAAATCACTCACTTATTTGCAGATTTAGACCCTCTAATATGCTACACTAAGAAAACCCTCCTTTGACACACAAACACAAGGGTTTATTCAATCTCCATATACTCGAGATTCCCAATCCAATTCAAAATATCCAACAGTCTCCAAATACTCTGCACATGCTCACAAATACATTACATATACCATTCCATCACTGTTTTGTCAAAACCCAATATAAACACCTTCATTTCACATAGGAAACACCATTACTCTGCCCTAGGGCTTGACTCCAAATCACACAACTCATCTTATTTTCTCACCAAATATTTTAGAAACCTAACCTACCATTATACCATGCATTTCCACTAAAAAATAGACCATAACAGTAGATGGAAAGGCTTATCTCATTATTTACTCCTTCAACAAAGCCTTCACTGATTTTTACCAGTCAGTCATAGAGAATGAACAAAAATCTCCCACAAAGCTTGATATTAGATCCTCATAATTGATGCAATGGATTACTAACACATTCTATTAACCTATGAAATGAATTTAAAAACATATACAAGACTGTATGGGCTGTACAAACTGAATAAAGTTCAGAAAACTAGGAAAATAACAAAGAAAACATTGTATTTTTATTGAATTTGATCTCAAAAATTTATCAACCCCCTTTTTTCTAGACCTTGGAGGTTTTTTATACATTTTCCAATTCCCTAAATTTTTTTTTGAATTCCATGACTCTTCAAATTCCCTTAAAAGTTGCATTTTGATAACTTTTGTTTTTAACACCATTTACAACTTTGTTTTGCAGCTTACACCTATCTATCACATTACATATTAAATGGTCATTTTGGAACTTATTTAACATAAAAGACTCAAAACCTATTAAAATCCTTAATTCTACTTGGTATCATTTTTAATGGACAAACATTGTTTAATGGTGCTCCTACACCACAATAAACCCCTAGTTTTAGGCTAAAAAGGAGGGTTTTAGAGTTAGGTGCCTTGGATGTTGATTTTCTAAGAATTAATAGTGGATTCTTGGGTTTTGACATGTGAGTACTTTTTTCCTAGGGGTTTCAAAGAGTTTTCAGACATTTAGAGATACGTCTCTTTGTAAAAGAAGGCTAATTGGAGGCCTAAGATAGTGATTTTTTTTTGTTTTGAGGTTATTGGTATGAAGTAACCATGGTCAATTTTTTGATATGTTAAAATATGTCCAAATGGGTCCTTGAAAAGGTTTAGGTCCTGGTCAATAATAATTGGATCAAGGAGTTTTACCTGATTGAAGGGGTTAGGAGTGCTACAAGGTATTGAAGAGCACTCATTAAGAAAGAGAGAAATTGTGAACTTGGAGATCTAATAGTTGATTTATTGTTGAAATTATGATACATTGTGTTTTAGGACCCCCCCCCCTACTACATCACATCATCATTCAACTTGTTCCTAAAAACCCATATAACTCCTATCACATTCTTGTTTGTTGGTCTTGGGACTAGTTCCCATGTCTAATTCTTCTCAATTTTCCTTAGTTCTTCTTCCATGGATCTGATCCAATTCTCATCCTTGTATGCTTCAGTTACTATTTTAGGTTCTATCTAGAAATTAAATAAAATTTTATGTGTTTCTTTGTCATAGTAGCTCTCTTCTTGTCAGCACAACTTTTCTCTTATCTCCAATGATTTAATATTCAAAATGATTCCTCTACACAAGCTTAGGAGTCTTGGGATTATTTTTCAGAGCTTCTTCCTCTTCAATTTGCATCTCATTTTCGTATTCCTCTTCTTATTTTTCTTCTTCTCTGTAAGGGGGTTCATCATATTCATATCCTTCTATCAATACTAATATTTGGTTTGATTCTTTATCCACTTTGACACTTGCACTTTCAACTATCTTCTTTAAATTTTTGTTGTAGCATCTATATGCCTTGCTCTTTGTAGAGTATGTGAGGAATATTCCTTCATCTCTCCTGATATAACAATTGCCTCCAAACATTCTGAAATATTTCACAATAGGAGGTTTTTTATACCATAGTTTATAGGGGGTCTTTAAACTGATCACTCTTTTTTTTTCTCTATTAAGAATGGACACTATAGTACACATAACTTCTTTTCAAAAGACATCTAGTAGATTTTCTTCCTTCATCATGGTTCTTGTTGCTTTTGGAATTATCTTATTCTTCCTTTCCACAACTTCATTCTGCTAAGGAGTCTCTGGAGCTGATAAATGTCTTTTTATCCCATGATCTTCATAAAATATGTTAAACTTATTGGAGATGAACTCAACACCTATGTCGGACCTCAAACATTTAATTTTCAAATCCATTTAGTTCTCAACCATAGAATTCAATGCTTGAAACTTATCTAGAGCTTCTGATTTTTCTTTTAGAAAGGTCATCCAAGTCATTCTAGAGTAATCATCTATCAACAACATAAATACATGTCACCTTGAGAGCTTATTGTTTTGGTAGGTCCACATTAGTTTGTATGCAACTCCAAAGGTCATACAGTAGAATATTCCTTATTTTTGAACCTCTTCTTTTTTTGCTTTCCAAACTAACACTCCTTGCAAATTGCATTGATAGGCTTTGTAATTCTTTGTAGATCTCTCACAACACGAGTAGAGCTTATCTTCATTGGAATATCAAAATTGATGTGACACATTCCTCTATACCATAGCCAAATTTCATTAATTTGAGACATAAAGAACTTAACACCACCACCGTTGAGATAATAAAAATTTCCTTTTGTCCTTCTTCTAGTTGCAACCAATGTTTTAAACATTCCTTTTCTGATTTCACAACCATCATCCTAAAACACCAAATTGTATCATCTACTAAACATTTTTCATATACTAAGAAGATTATGTTGGGGACCCTTAACATAAAGAACATCATCCATTTTATGTTTTCCATAAAAACTAATTGAACCTTTTCCACAAATCCTAGTAGATGTATCATCATCAAATTTAACAACACCATCATCATACTTTTCAAGCTTTAGAAAACTTACTCTTATCAATTGTCATATGATTTCAACATCCACTATAAATTATCCAGTAGTTTCTCTCCTCTCTTGCATGAAAGGTAGTCAACATAGGTCCTTCAATATTGTGACCTGTTTCTAGAGAAATTTCCTTCACACATATTTTAGGATTAGTAGAATTAGTTCCAACATTTAGATCCATGAGCAAGAATTCATTACTTCCATCTTATGGATAGTCTGATTTCTTATCATCAGATACACCACTATCTTCTTTAACATAATAACTATTCTTGACATATTTACCTTTATGATCTTTATGTTTGTCATTTGAAACTTTGATTTGACATTTAGAAGCATAATGACCCATATTTCTACAATTGAAACATTTGAATGGTAACTTACCTCTATATTTTCTAGTGCCCTTTTTCAATATCATTACAAAATTTTCTTCCACCTCATAAAGATCATTTGGATCAGATTCATCATTCTCTTTCTTGCTAACTTTAAAAGTAATCTCTTTCCTTGAAGCATATTTATCAAACTCTCTTAATTCAAAAGTACTTAAAAGACAAAATAATTGATCTCTAGAATATTGATCAGAATTTTGAGCTTCCTCAATAACAAAAAATTTAGCACTATGAGATTAAGGAAGAGTTCTCAATTCCTTTTTTTCAACTTCACTTTCCTCTAGTTTTCCACCAAGAACATTGATTGTATTTATAATTTCATCCACTTTGAGCATGTACCTAGTAATATCTTCATCTTCTTACATCCTTAGGGTTTCAAATTTGGCTTTTAAATTATGCATATTTTCTTGTTTGATCTTATCATATCCTTCATAGATTCTCTACAAATTTGTCTAGATCTCTTTAGTAGTTTTTAGTCTTATCACCTTCACAAGTTCTAAATAAAAAATCCCACTCAAGATATCATTCCTTTCTTTACCATTATTCTCATCATCCTTGATCTCATCATCACTTGTCAAAGCAGTAGTAGGTATAGTATATCCATTTTCAACTGAATTTCAAACACCAAACCCTAATGAGACAATAAAATATTACATCCTAGCTTTCTAGAAAGTATACTTTGATCAATAAAACATAGGAACTTTGAAACCATTCCTATGCACCTTCTAGACCTATCTCAACCGATTAAGATTCTTCCAAGGAACAACAACTTTGATACCAATTGTTAGACACAAAAGACAACTAAGAGGGGGGATGAATCAATTGTACATTAAAAAAATAAAAGCCTCATTAGCCTTCAAACCCTTATTATGCATCAAAATGAATGTAAAGTAATGAAACATAAACACATTCACAACCATGCACCATAAAACACTACCTGGAAGAAATAATGGCTTACTACCAAGGGCTCACTATCTAGAATAGAAGAGAATAGAAGAAGACTATTAAAATGAGGTTCACTACCTTAGAGAAATAGGAAGATCCACCACAATAACTCTACACTATCTACAACCTCTGACTCACTGCCTCTAGCAACTTCAAGTATACTAAAAATGTAGACACCTTCTGCTCATTGCTTCTGGTAGCCTTAGATAGTTAAACTCACACTCATATCACAATACTCTTAGAACATAATGATCTACTAAGAGGGGGTGAATCAATAGATACTATTTTTTTAAATTCAATAAGACCTTTTGTAGATTGAAACTTAAAACTCAAATGTGAAGTTCAAAGCATGAATAAATATAATACTCACAAGAACAAAATACATCAACACATAACACCATATTTACATGGAAAACCCAAGATGGGGAAAACCACAATGAGAAATGTTGCTAGGATCTACTATCCTAATCCAACCTCACATGAAATGAAGTTTAGTTAGAATTTTAAGAGCTACAACTCTAAAGAAGATTCTATTGAATCCCTCTTGTGCTATTTTTTTCCTTGATTTCAATTTGTGATACTCTCGCATCCTAGTGGTTACTTTATTAGTTGATCTGCTTTTATGTTTGGCACATTTACTTCATATGATTATATTATCTTGGTGGCTCTGATATTTTGACTCCATGTGCAAATCTCGGTTGAGGCATTTTGGTTACAGATTCTTTGTTCAATTGATCAGGTGATATGCTTCTAGTCTAACAATCATGTTTCAGTGATGCACTTAATTAAAAGTATTTTGGAATTCTTGTTAGGGGTTTGATCATCATTGTGTTTATGGTTTTGAGATACTCTTTGATTATTCCTTCACTCTGCGTTCATGGTAATTGGCATGGGATTATGGATTTGTGAATTTTACATGAAATCAGTCCTCATTTTATTTTGGATACCATTGGACATTATAGCATTGGATTTCATTGTGATTGAAATTTGTTTTTGGTCAAAGGCAATCAATAATACAAGGAATGAAATAATCGGCAGTTTACATGGCAATTGGAAAATGATTTTGTTTGTGTTTTGGTCGGCATATTTATCCTTGGTATGGCCGTGGATGTCTTACCACGGTACCATAGACTGTTAGAAGAGCAACTGTGGTAGTGTGGTGAAAGCTGTTAGCAACAAGTAGACAACTACCGCTACATCGCATGCTGTCAGATAGGTAGCCATGGTAGTGTGGTGTAAACTACCAGCGGCAAGCAAAAATGCTACCGCTACATAGCGAGCAGTCAATAGTGAAACCGTGGTAGTGGGAGTAAATAGTTAGCGACATACAAAACTGATACCGCTACACCATGAGCTATCAGAAGTTAACCACGGTAATGTGGTGGAAGATGTTGGAAATTTGAAAGGTGCTACTGCTATACCGTGGATTGTCAGAAACTTAACCAAGTAAGCATGGTGGAAACAGTTAGCGGTTAACTTGGAGCTACCGATGTACCGTGAGTAATCCAAAGCGAGATCACGGTTGGGTGGTAAATTATGTGGTAAAAGTTAGAGTTATCTACCATTGTACCATGGGTAGTTTGAAAGGTGGCTATGGTTGTGCGGTAAGGAAACAAATGTCAATCTATTTTTGTCGGCATGCAAATCATTGATCTTTCTATGGATTTCAAAGTGTATTATGCGGTTTTGATTTATTAATTTTTGTCCTCTTGGACTCCAAATGCTATCATATTATGCAAAGGATTTCATGTGGAAAGTAGGGAAAATATTTATGCTTCAATGTTCAAGGGTTTGGAACCCTAATCTTGTCGCCTCCATGGAATGTCTCTCTTGACCATTTCACTTTGAATTCGACTATCTTTTTCTCCAACTCTTGGACAGTGAATAGAGAAGCTTGAAAGACCATCACCATGGTCATTTCTCTTGTTAGGTTCTTGGCATCGAGTGAATACTCAAAATAGAAATGTGGCTCAGGTTCCTCAGCTACTCTACAGTTCTATTAAATTGCTTATGGAAAATTCTTTTTTGGTCCTCACAGGTATTCATCTATTTTATCTTTACAGAACCGTTACCTTCTCTGATAAGGCTCATAAGGGATAAGTGTTTTCTTTTGCATGGTATTTGAAGAGTTGGTTTATTATAGATCTTATGTTGTTTTGTTTTTAGCACTGCTTGTGCAGGCTGCTTGACAGAATAGGTTTCAATCTGCCTATTACATTTGCACAATGCTTGAGTGCTCCAATCAGAAGATCTTATTCAGAATGATATTTCCCTCATAATCATGATAATATCTATCATTTTTTCTCCACTATAGCATGGTAACTTGATATTCATCTAGGTGTAATTCTTTGAAAGTGAAAATGAGCAATTGTTGTAACCCTTCATGGGATGTAATGATGAAAATGTAAAAAGAGGAAAACAAAGAGATTAGGGCTTAATCATCTCCAATAAACCTAAAAATAAACAAGGTAAGTTCTTATTTTTCAAGTGAGGAAAGGGGGAAATGTATGTGATGCTGTAAAATTGGAAAAACACAGTGTGTTGTCTATTTTATATTTTGTATTATGAAAGATTGAAAAAAAGAGATTGAGAAAAAGAAAATATATATCACTATAATACAGTTTGATGAGGAGTTGTATTGTGACTGTAATAATAATTTCCTCGAGCTATCTTAAGGCTTGATAATGGGTGGAACACTAAAGAGTCATCCTTGACTTTTGAGCGTTCTACACATTATCTATCAAGAGGCACTTGACAGAAATAAAGAGAAACTGGGAGATCCTCTGTATCATTATATGTTCTTTTGAAAAAAAAAATGGGTTGGTGCTCCTTGAGAATGGTGTCTCTAAACAGAGGGGTTGGTGCTCCTTGATTTGGTGCTTAGAAATCAACCTATGAGGCATTGTCAAAAATTGATTATTGAAATGAAAGCCTGAAAAAGGCAGCAATTTTAGGAGTGGTTTTTCTACCCCAGGAGGGTTTTGCCACTCAAAATATCTTGTGTCTATTTGTGTCACTATGATTCATTTGCTTCAGTACTTTACTACTTTCAAACGCAATGTTACACTACTCATTTCAATTTATATGATTGTATTCGAATACATGAATGATTCTATCATTGATAAATGAGAACATATGTATGGTTCTTTTATGTTTCAGTTAAATTTATTAAAGTTATAAACACTGATTCACCGCCCCCCCTCTTAGTGTATTTTCACTCCAATAATTGGTATTAGAGCCTAGGGTCCTCTGATAGGTCTTTCCAACCTAGGATTAATTATGGACTTGGAGTCTATTCAAAATTTCTCAAGCTCATGAAGGTACTTCCATGACTAGAGCTCCCTATTTGATGGAACTGATTATGTATTCTGGAAAATCAGAATGGAGACTTATTTAACTTCTATTGACTTAGATGTCTGGAGCATAGTATTATCTGGGTACACTATACTGGCTACTTTGCCAACTACTTCTGATGAAAAGAAAAGATTTGAAGCCAATGCAAGAGCAAAGCATGCTCTTCTATGTGCTCTAACTAAAGATGTCTTCATCAAAGTCATGCATTGCAGTTCTGCTAGGGAAATCTGGACTAAACTTGAAACTATCTGTCAAGGAAATGAAAAGGTAAAACAATCTAAAGTCCTCACTTTAAAACATTAGTTTGAAGAATTAAAAATGAGGGACGATGAAAAAGTAGCTGACTACTTTTTGAGAGTTGATGAAAAAATGCCATGAAGGATTTGGGAGAAGAAGTCAAGGAGTTTGATGTTGTAACCAAGGTCATCAAAACCTTACCAACAAAATTTGAAGCTAAGGTAGCTACTCTAGAAGAGAAGAAACACTTTACCAAGCTTACCCTTGACATTCTACAAGGCACTTTGACTGCTTATGAAATGAAGATTTGTAAAAACAACACCACTACAAAAGAAACAACGTTTAATGCTGAAAGGAAAGAAAGGGATGAGCTCTCTAATCAGAATTTTTTGATTCTAAAGAATCCCACTTTGTGAGGAAACTCAAAAAGGGTTTGGGAAAGTATAAAAGAAAACTTCCCTTCAAATGCTTTAACTATGGAAAAATAAGCCACTTTTCTGCAAAGTGCCCCTATGGTGACAAAAATAGTGATAACGAAAAATCTGAGAAATTTGCCAATAAAAAGGCTTATAGACCCAAACATAAATTAAATTTCAAAAAGAAGAAAATCTTGTTCAGCAAAAATGAAATAGACTTTGAATCTGAAAATTCTTTAGATGGAGAGGATGAAAATCTATTCATGGCTGAAATCACTCAGCAAGAAGAAACCAACAACAATGATGCTGAAGAAGGTGAAGTAGACCTTGAAGGTGAGATGAAATGTGCTCTAAAAGAGCTAAGGAAACTTAAAAAATAAATGCATGCTCAAGAAAAAAATTCTGCTCAAGATCTTGAACAAGAGTAGCTCATAAATCTTGAGATAGTCTCATTGAAAACTCAACTTGAAGAATCCAAGAGAGTTGAAGATTGTCTTCGTATTGGCATAAGCTTTAAAGATTCAGAAATTGAGAAACTTGAACATGAGATTGTTGATCTCAGGAAGACCATTGAGAAATATGAGAGCACTATTAAACTGAATGACATGCTCAGTAAACAGAAACTAAACAAGGACAAAATAGGTATTGGTTTAGTGAAAGGTGAATGTTCAAATGACAGTGCAAAAAATAATGTTGTTGCTGGAAACAAAAGTGCTGAACTCAAACATCCTAATTTTGATAAGAATTGTGGTTATCCTTTTAGGAGCAACATAATGGCTTATAATTCCTACCCTTTCTTTTATGGGTATTTTTATTTCTGCAATAAATTTGGTCACAAGGTAAACTCTTACAGATTTATGAATTCTAGAACTCCTAGATTTTGTTTTAGGAAGAATTATGGTTTTGCAAGGTAGATTAGATGTTTCACATGCAAGTCCTTGGGTCATTCTGCTAAGAAATGTAATGCTGATCAAGGGAATAAACAACAAAAAACTACAAAGGTTCGGAGACCTAAAGCTTTCAACAACATAGAATAGACTATGCTTGTTCAAACTACTTTCCACTCCAAGAAAAAGAACTTATGAGTCCTGGACAGTGGTTGTTCAAACCCCATGACTGGTGATAAAGAAAAATTCACTAATCTTGAAGACTCTATTGGCGGATATGTAAAGTTTGGTGATAGCTCTGGAATTCAAATCAAAGGTAGAGGTTATCTTTTCTTAAATAAAGCCACTCCTATTTATAATTTTTACTATGTAGAAGGATTAAAACATAACCTCCTGAGTGTCAGTCAAATCTGTGACAGTGGCTATCAAGTTTTGTTCACTTCACAGGGGTGTGAAATTAAAAACCAGTCTGCAAAAGTCATTGTTGCCAGAAGAAGGACCAAGGGAAATGTCTACAACTTACTTGACACCTCTGGACATGAATACATTGAAGGTATGTGATTGATGAGTCATGTTGAAGAAATTTGGCTGTGGCAAAAGAGACTAGGCCATATTAATTTTGACAATATGGTTAGAATTAGCAAAAAATAGAATGTAAGACGTCTGCCCATTCTTAGAAAGCTTGATAATGATGTTTGTAAAGAGTGTCTCAAAGGAAATAAAACTAAGGTAAGCTTTAAATCCAAGGAACACTCCTCCACTAGACCTCTGCAACTTGTTCATACTGACTTATGTGCTCCTACAAGGAGTAGATCCATCAATGGTGAGAAATATTTCATGTTTTTTGTTGATGATTACTCTCATATGGTATGGGTTACCTTTCTCAAGCACAAATCTGAAGCTTTTGATCTTTTTAAAATCTTTAGAAAAATGGTAGAAAGAGAGTCAAATTTAAAATTGAAATGTTTAAGATCTGACAAAGGTGGTGAATTCACCTCACAATAATTTATAGACTATTGTTACAAACATGGCATAAAGAGACAGTATGATGCTGCCAAAACACCCCTACCGAACGGGGTTGTTGAGAGAAAGAAAAGGACTGTAAAACAGATGGCAAGAAATATGTTGAATGAAGAAAATCTGACAAACATGTACTAGAAAGAAGTTGTTCATACAGTTGTCTACATTTTGAACAGAGTCCAGATCAAAGTAAAATCAAATTTCACTCCATATGAACTGTGGTATGGTAAATCTACCTCAATTAAATATTTCAGAATATTTGGCTGCAAGTATTTTATCAAGAGAGATGATGAAAACTTAGGCAGTTTTCAATCTAAAAAAGATGAAGGTATTTTCTTAGGATACTCTACTCACAACAAAGCCTTTAAATGCTTTAACAAAAGGTTGAACAAAATTGTTGAATCAGTTAATGTCAAATTTGATGAAAATATGCTTTTAGATGCTAAACCTATGCAGGATGATGAAGAGGACGAATTTGAACTTGATATAATTTTTGAAGGCTTTGAAATTGAAAATCCTGAACCAAAACCAACAAGTCCTAAACTTGTTGAAGCAAACTCTAAAGATGTTGAAATCAGCTCAGAAAAATGTGTAACCAAAACTCCCACAAAATCTCTTGCTAGTAACCATCCTAAAGATCTGATTATAGGAGATAGATCAGAAAGAGTTCAAACAAGGAAAAGAATAGTTAACTATGATGAAAAAGCTCACATAGTTGAGCTTACTGCATTTTGTTTAATCACTCAGTTTGAGCCCAATTTTTTTGATGAAGCTCTAACTGATGAAATCAATCAAATTGAGAAATATCAGACTTGGGAGCTTGTCCCAAGACCAAATGACAAAAATTTCATAGGAGGCAAGTGGATCTTTAGAAATAAACATGATGAAAATGGTCATGTTGTTCACAACAAGGATAGATATGTCTGCAAAGGATATGCTCAACAAGAAGGTATTGAATTCGGTGAAACCTTTGCACTAGTTGTTAGGCTTGAATCAATTAGAATTTTCTTGGCATTTTTTGTTTTCAAATTTTTTACTATATATCAAATGGATGTAAAAACTGCCCTTTTGAATGGGTACTTAGAAGAAGAAGTTTACATAGATCAACCTGAAGGGTTTATCTGTAAAAACAAACCCAATCATGCCTCCAAACTGAAAAAGGCTCTATATGGCCTAAAAAAACCTCCTAGAGCTTGGTACTCCAGATTAGATAGTCACTTACTGTCAAAAGGTTTCATTAGAGGGGGAGTAGACAACAATCTGTATGTTAAAATTGAAGGATCTGACATTCTTGTTGTTAAACTTTATGTTGATGACACCATTTTTTGGTGCAACAATATTGCCTTGAGTACAAAATTCTCACAAATCATGGAATCTGAATTCGAAATGTCTATGTTGGGAGAACTGTCATTCTTCTTAGGTCTTTAGATTTCACAACTTGAATTTGGCATCTTTTTATCTCAAGGAAGATATGCAAAAGAAATGTTAAAAAGGTTTTAAATGGATGAAAGTTGCCCTGTTAGCACTCCCATGGCTACAAGTTGTAAACTTATCAAGGTTGATGACTCTCCTACTATCAACCCAACTAACTATAGGTCAATGATAGGCAGTCTTCTATATCTAATAGCCTCAAGACCTAACATAATGCAAGTTGTTTGTATGGTTGCTTGATTTTAGTCTTCTCCTAAGGAATCTCACATTAATGTTGTTAGAAGGATTCTAAAATATGTTAAAGGCACACTTGATTATAGGCTTTGGTATCCTAGGAGCAATGATTTTTAATTAGCTACATATACTGATGCTGACTGGGCTAGTTGTCTTGATGATAGGAAAAGCACCAGTGGTGCTGATTTCTTTCCTAGTGACAGGTTGGTATCATGACACAACAAAAAAACAAGACTCTGTCTCACTCTCTACTGTTGAAGCATAATACATTGCTGCCACTTCATGTTGCACTCAAGTAATTTAGATGTCATAGATATTATCAGATATGGGTATTGAAAATTCCAAAACCTATTATAATTCTATGTGATAGTACCAATGCAATCAATATCTCAAAAAATCCTATAATGCACTCTCGCACCAAAAAAATTGCTATTAAGTTTCATTTTCTTCATGAGAAGGTGTTGGCTAATGAGGTATCTATGCAATATGTTCCTACACAAGCATAGGTTGCTGAAATTTTTACAAAACCATTGGCTAAAGATACTTTTGAAAGACTTCGGTCTAGATTGGGAGTTGTCTCTCAATCTCTATTATCTTAATCAATTTATCTTGGTGTTAGGGGGAGCTGGTTAGCTCTTCCTACAACTCATTCTTGTTGCTTAAAGGTTACTTCTACAGGTTGTTGAATATTCATAGTAGACTCTAGTCTCTCTGGTTTAGGTTCCCTTTATCCTTGTGTCAAAAAGGGGGAGAATTATGTGCATTCATTTACAACTCACTATTTGGCTTGGTGGCTCAGTTTTGCCATCAAGGACAAAGGGGGAGTTTATTGAATCCCTCTTGTGCTATTTTTTTCCTTGATGTCAATTTGTGATACTCTGGTATCCTAGTGGTTACTTTCTCAGTTGATCTTCTTTTATGTCTGGCACATTTACTTCATTGATTATATTATCTTAGTGGCTTTGATATTTTGGCTCCATGTGCAGATCTCAGTTGAGGCATTTTGGTTAAAGATTCTTTGTTCCATTGATCAGGTGATATTCTTCTGGTCTAAAAATCACGTTTCAGTGATGAACTTAATTACAAGTATTTTGGCATTCTCGTTAGGGGTTTGATCATCATTGTGTTTATGGTTTTGAGATACTCTTTGATCATTCCTTCACTCTTCGTTCATGGTAATTGGCATGGGATTATGGATTTTTTAATTTTACATGAAATCAATCCTCATTTTTTTTGGATACCATTAGACATTATAGCATTGGATTTCATTGTGATGATAATCTTTTTTTGGTCAAAGGCAATCAATAATACAAGAAATGAAATAATCGGCAGTTTACATGGCAATTGGAAAATGATTTTGTTTGTGTTTTGGTTGGCATATTTATCCTTGGTATGGCCGTGGACTTCTTACCACGGTACCATGGACTGTTAGAAGAGCAACTGTGGTAGTGTGGTGAAAGCTGTTAGCGGCAAGTAGACAAATACCGCTACATCACATGCTATCAGATAGGTAGCCGTGGTAGTGCGGTGTAAATTGCCAACGACAAGCAAAAATGCTACCGCTACACAGCGGGCAGTCAATAGTGAAACCGTGGTAGTGCGAGTAATAGTCAGCAACATACAAAACTAATACCACTACACCACAAGCTGTCAGAAGTTAACCACGGTAATGTGGTGGAAGATGTTAGCAGTTTGAAAGGTGCTACCGCTATACCGTGGATTGTCAGAAACTTAACCAAGGTAGCATGGTGGAAACAGTTAGCGTTTAGCTTGGAGCTACCAATGTACCGTGAGTAGTCCAAAATGAGATCGCAGTTGGGTGGTAAATTATGTGGTAAAAGTTAGAGTTATTCTTTTTCAAGTGAGGAAAGGGGAAAATGTATGTGATGCTATAAAATTTGAAAAACATAGTGTGTTGTCTATTTTATATTTTGTGTTATGAAAGATTGAAAAAAAGAGATTGAGAAAAATAAAATATATATCATTGTAATACTATTTGATGAGTAGTTGCATTGTGACTGTAATAATATTTTCCTCAAGCTGTCTTAAGGCTAGATAATGGGTGGTACACTGAAGAGTCATTCTTGAATTTTGAGCATTCTACACATTGTCTGTCAGGAGGCACTTGACAAAAAATAAAGAGAAACAAAGAGATCCTCTATATGATTTTATGTTCTTTTGAAAAAAACAAAGGGGTTGGTGCTCCTTGAGACGGTCCTCGGAAATCAGCCTATGAGGCATTGTCAAAAATTGATTATTGAAATGGAAGCCTGAAAAAGGTAGCAAGTTCAGGAGTGGTTTTTCTACCCCAGGAGGGATTTCCACTCAGAATATCTTGTGTCTATTTGTGTCACTGTGATTCATTTTCTTTAGTGCTTTACTGCTTTCAAATGCAATGTTACACTACTCATTTCAGTTTATATGATTGCATTCGAATACATGAATGATTATATCATTGATAAATGAGAACATATGTATGGTTCTTTTCAGTTTCAGTTAAATTCATTAAAGAAGTTATAAACACTGATTCACACCCCCCCCCCTCTCAATGTATTTTTACTCCAACAGATTCAACTCCCTGTTTAGAAGCTACAACTTCTATGACATAACTATCACCTAATTTGAGCTATAACTCAATACAATGAGGCTATAACCTCTGAAGATTTAAACTTTCAAGTATGCATAAAATTGCTTTCGCAAAAACCTACAATGCATCAATTTAGTACATTACACTTCTCTATTTGTTCACCACTATAATATGATTCATGGATATTCAGATTTTCTCCTTTTTGTTATAGTAGCTTGTTTCAACTTGTAGACCCCTTATCTTTTCACACCCTTTCTCAGTTATTTTTCTCCTTTCCTTCTCTTACATATCAAAATATTACAAAGGTGATTGATATCAATCACCTTTGTAATCTGTGTCACCATCTTGAAGATAAAATTTTCATTTACATTGGTCATTGGTCCAATTGGACCAATTAATTCCTTCCTCTATGTCGGTTTGCAGTCCAAACCCTCATTCAAACTGTCATAGCTATTTTTTATCTCTTCTTTTGAGTTCTAGATGTTAATATTCTTCTTTCATGCCCTGATCCTATGACCCTTGTTCACTGTCATATCTTTAAATATTGACCATCAGATAAACAATTGTACAAATCTTTATCGTTGATCTATTATATTTCTCTATAGAAGAGACACATATTATGGACCCACTGATGTCCATATGTCCTCCATATCATCATCACCTAATTCAAAACAATGATGTGAATTAAAATATTAATAAATCACTCTTCACCATCTGTCACCCTTCATCACAATCTACCATCATCATCATTCTCTTAGACTAGTCCCATGAGACTCTATAGCAAGCACCGTCTAATAACAATTGATCAATCTTTATCATTCCCCGCTAGCCCCATGGGTCTTGATCAAGTCCCACTAAATTGTTAGAAAGGTATGTGGGCTAATGCCATCTATCAACGTGACATCACGTTCCACTAAATTTGTATGTCGCCTAAACGTAGGTTCCACCATTTAGACATCATTCACCGTTGATCTTCAACATTTGATCAATACCATTCCCGCTAACCCCAGTTCATGGAGTATGTCACCTTCCACTATCTGTTCAAACCATCAGTATTATAGTCACTTGTCACACATCACTAAGTCACTAGAAATCTGAACTAAAGAACCTCTAGTCAGAGGTTGTGAAGTTTTTACAACCCATGACATGTCGACAACAAAGAGAAAATCATCGATCCATTGCTAAGTCATTGGTTCTTCAAAATCCTTAACCAAGACACAGAGTTCTTAAATTTCTTAACTCCCCAATCTTTCGATCACACACTATCACACTGATGTGAACCTCAGACCTTGTCAACCGGTTTCCATGATGTGAGGGGCCGATTGCAGGATAAACATAATGGGCTTAAGTCATTACTTAAACTCCCTACAACCTCCAAACACAAGTCACTATTGAAATAGAAAATTTTGAGGATGTCATGACTGTAAACATATTAGGGTTTATTTCTAAACCCTATAATCATATAAGATTAGAATTAAATCAATTTTGGACACATCCTTCACTTTCTCAACCTGTAGAGCACATCATTAGAATGCTCTTGAAAAACCCATTTCAAATTTGTAGCTTGTTTCTTCTTTTGTTGCATGAAAGACTCTTTGCATCTTCATGAAATTTTTTACAAGATATGCACTTTAGTTTCATCAACCAACCACATACTTCTAGAACTAGATCCACTACTCTCGCATTCATCCTTTGTCATCATGTCAACATTTCTCCTTATAATGATTTTCTCTTTTGACATCAATGACAACTATATGCCAAAAAACACTTGATCACTCTTACATATTTTAGCACAAATAACACACCACATATCTCTGAAAATTAACCTTTCTTATTGAACCACCAAAAAAATGTACAAAAAGGAAAGAGGATTCCCCAAATAGGCTCTTAGGGTTTTTCACCTAGGAGCTCTTGGTTTGTGGAATGACACTCTTTCGCACTAATGTGTTTTTGGTGTTCATTCAAAGGGGTTTAGGGGATTAAAGTGATGTGTTTGGAGTGTCCTAAATTCTATAAATATAAAAGGAAATGATTTATTCAATGTAAACAAAAGAAATGCAAAGTGCTAGAAAACACATAATGATATGCAAACATATACCAAAGGACCTAGAAATGTACACTAAACTAAACAAAAAGATATGAGATAGAATGTGTGCACCTAGAATCTGAAGAGGGATGGCATGAAGGTCTGGAAATGTTGATTCTATAAATTTGGCTTGATAGGACACTTATGCCATTCTAGGCGACCTAGTCCAGTTTAGGGCATGTTGGGTCTCAAAAATGTAGGTTTGAACCACGAGAGTTTTCCAAGCTCTCACAACGCTATTGGCCAACTAACAAGGCCAACCAGCATAGTTGAACCTTCTACTCTTAAGGATCTGCTAAACCTAGGTGGGTGTACCTATATGAATATTGCATATTTTGAACTATGCTTCCTGCTTGACTAAACTATTCGATAGTGGAAAGGCTTGGTCTAAATTTGGTATAAATAGCGTAAGCAATATCATATATCATTTAAATTTGGTATAGATTGTATAAGCAATATGAAGGTGAAGTTTGATATATTCAGTTAACAAATGTCAAATGAAATAAATAAAGCTAAGTAATGAAAATAAGGGAGACCAGTGCCTTGTTAGGTAAAACGGAGTCAAATGAAAGTCTCAGATGAGTGATTTCTATCTGGAAAAATCTCTAATTGTTTGGCATACAAATATGATTTTATCACTGGTATAAACATGCAAGAATGTGATTGAGAGACCCTACTTGAGGCAGAATATCAATCCTAACTAGTTATTTCTTCTTAATAATCCAAATAACATTCCCAGATTACTATAATTGACTGAAAGGAATTTAATTCTTCTTTAAAGAAACCAATTAATCAAATCACACAGATACAACAAATGTGCAATAATAAATTGAACATATACTTGATATTTCAACTTAAATAATCGAGTAACATCAGATTGGAGACAATCAAATAATTACAAAAATCCTACAAATAATTGATACCAAAATGAAGCCACCAAATCAATAGTCTTTCATTATCTTCCTCAAAACTTATACATGCAACATAGTCTTCTTGAATGCAAAAATTCCTTAAATATTATGCTTTCTGCAATCTATCCTATTCTAAAATCTTCTAATCCACTCCTTTGCAATTGATTTTCAAATATTTATACAATACATTCCAAGGGTCATGACCCTTAATTTTACTACGCAACTGCTTGATATTTTGATTATGGCCATTTACAGTCTGTGATAGAAAAATATTTGATTATATTGCCTTCGTCAGAAAATCAAACATTTCAACTATAACTCACCTTTTATATTTCATTTTATCATTCCTGCCTTCAATATTTTATTCCTTTACATTTACTGCAATACCGTGGGGTTTGACTTTTACTCTGTAGTATAGCAGTGTCCGACCATACACACTAGCTGTCATGACTTCCAACTCTTTCACCGCTGCATCACGGTCAAGATTTATCTCCTCATGGTGTGGCGGTATTAGCTTTTACTATCATCTCTCACCATTACCTGCATTACCATGGTCAACTCATTTCCTCTTCATGGTACCGTGGTATCCAACTATCACCACCTTCTCACCATCAATTTTCCCTTTTACTATGCTACCATGGTCAATCAGTGACCGATTGCGGTATAGTGGTGGCTTGTCTTCACTGTCTCTCTTACTGTTACCGTGTTACCGCGGCTTGCTCGATGCTTTCTCACAGTATCATGGGGTAATCGCTACTCGTCTCCTCTCCTCCTACTACTCTACCGTGGTCTACATGCTAACAATTGTCTGGTTGTTGCTTCCCTACTTAACCGCTTACTTCTTTCCACCGCGCTACCTGTGTCACTAACTTGACTATCAATGGTACCATCGTAGACATCTTATGCCAGCTTTCTATCGCTATCGCATCATCGCAGTCACCGTTCTGCCCAACTGCGATATTGTAGTAACTGCTACTTGCTTGCAACTCACCACCACCTCACTGCAATCTCGCTTCCACCTCATCACTGCAACTTCTTCCTTCACCGAGTACAATACCGCGGTGACCCATTAACCGTCATCTCCACTACTTCCAATCATCACCTCGCTCATTGCCTGCTTATGTTGGTTGTCACCATGATCACTGCGGTCACTGGTATGACCACCAGCGGTACCACAGTGACCGGTTTTTTTGACTTACCGCTCACCTTGACACCGTGGTTTAAGTGTAAACCATGCACGGTGTGGCGGTAAGAACTTTGTGCTAGCCCCTTAGCCACTACTGCCATACTACGAGCCCATTATGGGAGGCCACAATAAGGCAATAAAGACCATGAATATAGTCGAGGTAAAAATATATGAGTCACCTTGTCCTTTTTGAATGCCGGTAAAGGTATTTGAATGATTATGGATGGGAAAAATGAATTTTTATGAGAAAGATAGGAAAATAAAGGATTTATATGGAGAAAAACCTTAGGTTTGTTATGGACCTTTTTCAGTTCTAATAGTGGCTCTGTCTGGGGATTAATGATTGTGAGATCATTGCAAGGATCTAGATCTTTGGGTGAGTAGACCAAGCAAAGGAAAAGATATGAAAATGAAGGAAAAGAGTGAAGGAGATGGAAAAAGTGGAGCATGGAGAGTAGAAAGTGAAATGATTCTAATCTATTTTCCATGGAAAGTGTGATTTTCAAAATAAGGGAACTTCTGAGAATATCCATGTACTGGTTAACCAAAACCCTGAAAAAATTCCTAAAACTACTGTGCATGGAAAATAATTTTTCAAAATTTTTTGCTAAGAATTGTCTATGCACTGGCAATTCTTAATCCTCTTCTCTTCCTTAAGAGAAGAAATGCTTCAAAAACTGCCCATGCATAGGCAACTCCTGTTCCTCTCAAAACATGTTTTGCAAGAAATATGAATGTTCTCCTCTCTTACAAACAACAATAAAGGGTCCCAACCATAATGCTTCAAATTTCCCATGCTTTCCCTTCTCCTGGCATCTTACATTCCATATCAGCACCAGATCATTTTCTTCAAATTTTCTATCCTTTTCTTTTTTATCAAACAAATACTTCATTTGTGATTGCAACTTCATATTCTAGTTTTGAGTGAGTCTTCTCATCTCATCAAGTTCTGCCAATTGTTCCATTCTCTCCTCCATCGGTTCTGGAACCTCTATGTCTTCTTGAAGGATAAATTTGTAAACTGGCAACAAATTGTGTAAAGGAATTCTAGCTTGTGTTCCATACACTAATTCATATGGGCATTTTCCAATTGCCTTTTTCACAGTAATTCTATACGCCCATACAACCATTTTTAACTTTGAATCCCATACCTTTTTACTTCCGCCTAGCATTCTCCTTATGATTTTTAGAAGGATTTTGTTGTTGGACTTTGCCTGACCAATAGCTTGCAGGTGGTAAGGAGCAGAATAAGAAATAGTAATACCATGCATACTACAGAAGGTCTTGAATTCATCCGATCTGAAACACATCCCATTGTCTATGATTAATCTTAAGGGTGTACCAAACCTGGTAATGATGTTATCCATCAAAAAATTGATCACAACTTTACTTGTTGTGTGCCTGGTTGGGATTGCTTCTACCCATTCAATGAAATAATCGGTGGCTACCAGTATCCATCTATGTCCTCCACTTAATTTATCTTGCATCTCCCCAATAAAATCAATTTCCCATTGATGAAAAGGGGCTTCCACCCACATAGGTCTAAGTGGTAAAGCTCCCTGATATTTCATTTTTCCCGAAAACTTTTGACATGCCTCACACTTTCTCACATATGAAAAAGAATCATTAAAGACTTTTGGCTAGTAATAACCTACCTTGAGAATTTTATGTGCAGTTGTCTTTGTAGAATAATGGTCTCCACAGACCCCTTCATGCATTTCTTTCAAAACATGATTATCTTGTGACTCATCTAAACATAATATAAACATTCCATCCTTGTTCTTCCAAAATAAATCACCCTCTATGAATACATATTTAGATGCTTGTAGCTTCAAATTTATTCTTTGGTTATCATTGAATCCTTCAGGGCACTTCGTATTTTTGATGTAATACATGATGTCTGTATACCAAGGTGTATGCTCAATACATGCAATTGTGTTTCCTTCATCTTCTACATTGCAGATTTGATTTGCTTCAATATTTTCTTTTGCTATTAACTTGGCCAAACCTTGGCATCTTACCAATTTAGTAATTTGTATTTCCATATCAAATTCCTATATTTTATTAATCCACTTGCATCTCTTCCCCATTACTTCTGATTGGGTTAAAATATCTTTAATAGTCATGTGAGGAACATAAGCGATCACCTTGGCTCCAACAAGATATGGTCTAAAAGCTTTTGTGGCTTTTACTAATGCAAAGGCTTTTTTCTCCATTATATCATATTTCAATTCTAACCCTTGCAATGATTTACTAAATAAGGACACATGCTTCTCATGACCATCCTCATTTTTTTGTAACATAACAACAACTATAGTGTGTAAGGAAGCAAATGAAAATATTTGAAAAGGTTTTAAAAAATTAGGAGATTTGAGGACAGGAGCTTCTTTGATGGCCCTTTTGATGGATATAAAAGCTTCCAATGCTTCTAGAGTCCATTCTATTTTTTGTCCCTTCTTTAGCATTTTTGATATGGGTTTAACAATTTCAGCAAAGTTAGACACAAATCTCCTAACAAAGTTAATCTGTCCGAAAAATGATTGGATGGCTTTGATAGTTTTAGGAATAGGAACCTTATCTATGGCCTCAACTCTCTTAGGATCTATTCTAACTCCTTCTTTTCACACAATATTTCCTAGGAGTTTTCCCTCTATGACAACAAAATGACATTTTTTAGGGTTCAAACTAATGTTATATTCTATAGCTTTAATGAATATTTTTTCTAGATTTTCTATATGATCTTCGGCCCTTTTCGAGTAAGCAGTAAGGTCATCTTGATATACTACCATTATAGCATTTATCAAGTCTACATATGCTAATTCCATAGCTCTTTGAAAGGTTGCTCCCGCATTTGTGAGACCAAAAGGCATTCTCACATAGACATATGTTCCCAATGGAGTTGTAAAAGTTGTCTTATACTACTCAGATTCCCTGACTTTAACCTGATTATAACCAAAGAAACCATCCATCATAGACAAAAACTCACACCCTGTTACTTTATGCAGTATAGCTTCCATATTAGGTAAAGGGTAATTATCTTTGAGGAATGCCACATTTAAATTTCTGAAGTCCACACACAATCCGATATCTCCATTCTTCTTTCTCATAGGAACTAGGTTTGACACCCATGTTGAATGTCTAACCGGTTTAATGATACCTCCATCTCTAAGTTTTGCCAACTCCTCTTGCATTTTTGGTTCCAATGTAGGGGTAATAGGTCTTTGTTTCTTCCTAAATGGTTTTGCATCTGGTTTTAGTGGAATTTCATGTTGAAACAAGTCCTCCCTATATGCCTTGAGGTCCTCATAAGACCATGCAAACACATGTTTATATTTTCTTAGTAATGAAATCAATATTCTTCAAACAGTCAGGCTTATTTTCTTCCCAATATATACTTTTCTTGGTGCCAGTCTAGTCCCTAAATTTACCTCTTCAATAGCCTCTTTTTTGACTGGTGTCTATTTCATGAGGGACTGATCATCTCCATCATATACTCTTTCCAATGCTACTAGTCCTTTGGGAAGTTTATTAGTCTTAAGTTGTAAGACCCTCTTTTTGAATATTGTTTGTTCTCCATTTATTTCTTCCACAAAGGCATTGAAATCGATTTCTTAGGCTTCATATTGATCTATACAATGAAGGAAATTCAAAAGATCAGTGTCATCATTAAAAACCTATCAATTATATATATTTTCTGGTACAACAGGCCTTGTTTTGAACTCAATATGGGATATTCCTACTAGCGTGATGTCATCTTGTCTCATTGCTGCATTGGCCAGGAAATTTGCCATAATTTTTTTTGATCTATCCACCCAGTCAATGGAGAAACCATCAAAAAGTTTGATTGTATCCCATATTGCATTCCTGTATTGCTTTAGCCTTTTATTTTTTGCTACATATTTTGATCTGATCTGAGACACAACTAGCTCTGAGTCTCCAAAAATAGTTAATAGTTTAATCTTGTGTTTAACAACTATGTTCAAACCAATCAACAAGGCTTCATATTCCACCACATTGTTTGTACATTCAAATGCTAACAAGAATGAATATTTAAATGTTCTACCTTCAGGTGATATGAAAACTATCCTAGCATCATTACCTTCTTGATTGCATGCCCCATCAAAGTACATTTTCCACACGCCTTGCTGATTTTCAGAAATATGTTTATCAATTGGGTCTTTGTCTACCAACTCAGGCTGAGATAATTCTACTCTAAAACTCCCCAAATCTACATCACAAAATCAATTAATTTTCTCTTGAGTAGCATATTCAACAATTTGATTCATTCTAGGGTCCCTATATAACTTGACCTCTTTTCCATTCACTGGTATAGTGGCATATGATAAATCAAGCTGCACATTGCCTCCTATTGTTGTAGTCCATTGTCTTGATAGGAGCATTCCAAACTGGGGAGGTGTGTCAATTATGGTTATATCAATATTGTAGACAGTTTGTGGGTAGGTTGCTAATCTTACTTCCACATTCTTCATTATTCCCACAACTGGAAAAAGCTTGTTACCCACTGCGTAGCATTTACCTCCTTCAACATCTATCCACATACCAAGCTATTTCATTACCCCTACTCGCATAATATTCATGGAAGCACCTGAATCTATCATGCAATTTCTCACTAATTTTCCACTAATGAGTAAGGTGGTGAAGAATGGGTTCACCTGTGGTGTGTTCATTCAACAGGCTTCTGGAAATTTTATCTCCTTCCTCTTATTAGTGACTTCAGGGACTTCTTGGTTTTCAAGGTTTATATTTTGATTCCCTTTAGACATCAATTGGATGGCACCCTCCCTATACTCCTTAATTTTCAACATTTCAAGTAATGGGACAAATTTTTTCAATTGAGATAAAGTTTCTATGAAATCAAAAGATGTACCTTCAGCTCTGATCATCTTCTTAGGTTCTATCAATTCTCCTTTGTTCTCCCCCTTTTTCCCCTTTGCATGTTTGACTTGGCTATTGTTTATCCATCGTGACTTCCTTACCTTCCTCTTTAGGAGCACACTTTTGTTCTCCTTTATCAGATTGCTTATCATTTTTCTTCTTTGATATCTCATTTGATACCTTCTTCTTTTTTATAAACACTCCTCTAGGAGCACCTTCATCTTCATTCACTATTTTGTTCCTCAACCGATATTTACTTCTAGCTTCCTCCACCACTGCAATAGTTAATCTTTTAATATTTTCTTCATTCGTTCTCCTTATACTGCACCTATTAGTCTGACATGATGTAATAGGGGGATCTTGTGCATTTTCACTATCTTCATAGTCAGAAAAGGCTTGTTGTTCAGCCATATGAATATTGTATTTTTGATGATTAACGTCATTCTCATATCCTCCTTCCTCTATAGATGAATACTCTTGCTCCAAAGAATTAAGAGTGTGGGAAGTTAAATAAGATATTAGGTGCTGCAAATTATCATTTTTTCACCATATTCCTTACGAATGCTTGACTAAGCTAACAGTACTGGGGTGAATTTTTGTCATTTGAGCCACGGACTCACTGCCTCCACCATATATGCTCCTTTTCCACAATGGATCAGGTGTTTCTTTTCTTCTACTCTTTAGGCTTCCATCAGCCTGGTTTTGCCGCTTACCAGTCATGTCAATGCCAACCATGGGTCTTTCGATTCTTATGCTTTCTTGTCAGCGGGGAGCCTGTGAGGGTTTTCGGTTTCGAAACATCCTGCCAAATTCTCTTATTCTCAATGGTCATCTTGGAAGCTAATGATTCCTGGGATCTGTTGACTCATATCCTCGCGGGTCAAAAAGCTTTCAGTGATATGCTCGATCACAGGTGGTCAATGACGGATCGTGGGGTATCTTATTAATATTGAATTTGAAGGCCTCGGGTTAAAGAATCATGGATGAATCATTTTCGTGGTGCTGGATGAATTATAACTCCATACCGAAAGGAATTCTAATGCGTGGTTCCCATATTGTTGGAGAAACTACTCATAAAATATATGAATGGAATCAATGAACGCTGTTGGTAAACTATTAAACTAGTCTTTGGCATCCTCGATCAGTGACATCATAAATAATATCATTTGTACATTCTCGTATTGCATATCTAGATCTTGAATGACTT